>JAQFYQ010002792.1:0-11305 GCA_034694885.1 Buchholzia appendiculata
TGTCTCTCTTCTCTCTCTCTCTCTCTCTCTCTCTCTCTCTCTCTCTCGCTCCATCTTTCTCTCTTCCTCTCTCTTTTGCATTGCTTAACAAGTCAATTAAATATTGAAATTAATGGACAGATAAGTAAATCAATGGGTTCGAATACTATACAACTAAAAACCAGCAAGAAAGAAAGCATGCATGTAAAGTTAGAGCATCAGAAATTAGAGCATCATTAGAACTTCCTAAAGCAAATGATTCCCCCCCCCCCACAAAAAGCAACCTTGCTTTGATTTTGGGAAATATTTTATCGGAACCATGATAAATGATAGCAGCCATAGAATTCCTTTCCTGTAGGCTCTGTTTTCTTGACCTAGCAGGCAGGCCAGTAGCCAAACTTTCAATTGCGTCGACTTCCAATTGTTATTAACTACTTTTCTAAAATTGTTATTGGGGGGGGGGGCTGACGTCCCAAAAAATAAGAACAACCTTTTTTATAAAAAAATACTCCGAACATCTCGAATTGTAAGACAAAAATCGTTTGGGGATTTGACCCGTAAACCCCCTCTTAAAATACGGCTCTGTCACTAGTGACTAAGAACAATATTATTTCCCAACGTGAAATCAAGAATCCTAGCTTAAAAGGCATCGTAACATAATAAAAAAATATTATTAAAATTCCAATATTATAAATATTCTTACAAGTCAAAATCTGCAACCAGTAGAGCCGGAGTGCCGACTGGGTAATGATGGACGTAGGTCAATACGCCAAGTGTAACAGCGTTTGTAACCAGTAGTACAAGTGAAACTAGGCCTCCAAGTACAGATGAGCTGTAAAAGAGCGACCAAAAATTAACCCGTGTTACGTGTAGCAATGCAGTTAATCATAACAAGCACCAGATATTTTACGGCATTTGTTTCATATTTTTTATAGAAATTAACAACTAATTAATAATTCATTGATATGTAATACGGTTAAATGCATTTAAATATTGTATACCAACATGTCATTATAAAAATGCATATCACGTTAATGTTCCTTGCGTGAACAGCAAACAAACCAATGCATTTACGTTTCGTCGCGTGTTTATTGCGAAAATCTTGAAAATCTTGCAGATTGATTTAAAGCACCGTGCAAAAATTACAGAGCTCTATAGTATGCATACCATGAAGGGCAAATATTTCAATCAGTGCATTTAATTCGAACCATAGCCATGATTTAAGTTCGCATGGAATTTTACCTTCGAAAAATTTCCAACGACATCTTACAAATATGTCGACCTTTTCCAAATTTTTTTTTGGGGAGGGGGGGGGGTAAAGCGATTGGAAATTTTTTGTCGAGTGGGAATAGAGGCAGCGACCAAACCATACGCTATCTTAATCAATCAATTTTTTAACATTTGAACCACTAGAATGAACTCTGATATAACTCATTAAGAAAACTTTAATGTACACTTACCGATAGAATAGAACAATGATCAAAGGAGAAAAGATGAAAAACAGCATATCATTGGAAAGATACCAAGTCCACACAGCACACTGTAAACAAAAAAAACAACAACATTGCTTTGAGTAGGTTTTTTATTTAAGCTATTTTCTATGTACACAATCGCAAGTGCATTTTTTATTAATTTTTTTGTTAATTTTTTTATTAACAATTTTAAATGATTAAACAGCAAACGTTTAATACCCCTTAACATTCAATTAAAATAAACGGTTTAAGTTTATGTCAAAATTGCAAATTTTATAATGGAGCGCCGGAGCGGATATATGGTCAAATACCGATTCGTAATAGTTTTTTCAACACCCTAGCATCCCAATTTTTTAGTGTGTCGAAATTGTTTCCGAATTACGATAATATACTAGCTTCTATGTCCGATGAAGTTTATAAAAGGCTAGAGGGGGAGGGGAATGACTAAAGAGGGAGTGGCTAGATCATCCAAACAATAGTGGTCGAATTAGTCTAGCATAGAAGGGGTCTAAAACAGTGTATTCGATGATCTACACGTTCATAAACGAAACGAATCAATGAAGGGCTTAAGCATTGAGGAGAAGAGAGTTGGGGTCCACTGACCCCAGGTCCCCAGCCCGACGCCAAACTGCTTTTAAAATTTAAATGTATAATTTTAAAATTATTCAAGCCCTCTCGATTCAGATGCACTAAAAAAAGGATTTTAGTCTCCCATACGTACTAAAACCAAACTCCGCCTATAGTAGAATCTAGCTCGCCCAAGTCAATAATCAGCCCACGGCCAACAGTCGAAATCTGAAAGTGTCCCTGTTAATTTCTTTAAACAAATTTTGTACACAATGCAATCATTGAAATTTGTAAAATTCATCAGATAAATTCTTCCCACTTGTCAGAGATATTAATTTTTTGTCATCTTCATCCTATACCCGCATGAAAAACATGAAGATGAACAATATGACAAATTCAGAACAGCCGAACTGAGACGAACAATTTTTAGAGTACGGTACATAAGAACAGTTCTGAGTAAGGTTCTGATTAGTTTTGATTAAAGAACTTACGGTGTCGTCTAGGTGAACAATGCTGTTGATATAAAGGAGATTCGTCCACCAGTATTTTCTACAGTTATCACTGAACTTTGACGTCCAAAGTGGACCGCGTCCGAAGTACGGAAACAGCGTGGCGAATATAGCAACCGTCATCATGTAGGCTGGAGTTAATCTACAGCAAATAGCGAGTGCCTTTATCATAATAATCACCAGGGTCGTATTTAATATGTGTGTGGGGGGGGCCCGGGGGGAGGGTCGGGTTCAAACCTCATCCCGACATTTTTATTTTCTTCAAATTCATGATGTTTTGTTAAGAAATTTAAACAAAGGTCGCAACAAAATTAGTTAGGTAAAAAAACGAAATGACAATTTTGAAACATGGTCATCAAATAATTTTAACCCCTAACCTCTAATCTAACATCCTGGCTACGGCCCTGACAATCATCACCACCCATTCATGGTCTACGCATCGCTTGCGCAAGATATCTGTGCTGAGCACAGATGCAAACTTTAACTAATGATTTCTGTAGAGATAATCATGGCTAGATTTTACGATTGTTTAACCCTTGAAGACGACAAACCCCTTCCGGAAATTGGTGATTTCCCTTCCTCAGCGAAAGTTATTCTGTTCTTTGATTGGCGGTAGTGGCAGAAAGCACAGGCTAACCTTACGATCACGAAGGATGCACAGATGATTTTAGTCTATACAGCTCTGTATAACCGGAAATAGGTTTTTATAATTTGAATAATTTAAACATACGACGTCCGGTTTTTGATTTAAGCAATAATCATAAGTATACTGTTAAAACAGCAATATAATAATGCCTAGGTTGAATATAACAACTTATTTCTTATGTACCTTACTGATACATCAACGACTCCAGACGCTAGCCTTTGCTTTCAACACCATATGCTTGAGAAGCCTTGTCAGTGGTATAGATATGATTCTAGCATTTTAACTGAATGAACGCAAAGCATGGCATAATTGTACAAAAAACTTAAAACTTATATGATGCGAATTGAGATAAAATAAAAATTATTTTCTAGTTTATAACCACTATGCGGCTGATATCGGGGACAATGCGCCACATCGATCCGTTACCGTGGCTGTCAGTTCTTGCAAACAACAAATCCCGTACAGCACTCCAAAGCCTGCCATTCGCAAGGAGGCCTGACTACCAGTGATCTCTGTGACTGTGGAGACAGACTATGTCACACATCGTCGATTCGTGCGGCCGTGCTCTTTAACGAGGCTCGACGGTGGTCTGCAGGCATTACACGAGGCAGACACTAAAGCCCTGGAATGACTGACTCACTGAAGTCGCTCTTGAGCATATTATGTTGACAACAACCTTCCAGTTATGTTCATTTTCTATTAGTCATTAGTTCTTTGCGATATACCAATAAACCATACTGTACCTCCAAAATCGATGAAAATAGAACAAAATCCAGTTTATTTTCTTTTGTTCAAGTTCTTTATTTTTCAGCTCTCGTAGTAAGAGATATGAGACAAATGTGCCACTGCAAGAAATATGCACCAGCAAGCAAGAATTACATAAAATATTTGAACAGGCAACAGCTTTGGCCTGTTAGATATAGTGGACGGACAAAATTTACATTGTCTTTCTCTTGAATTTTATAATGTATTGCGCCAGCTCCATTTCGTAGATTAACCACACAAAATGTTGGATGAATTTCCTCATGTCGTTTATTATAGTAGTCAAAATTTGTGAATGAATTTCTTCTTTGTTTTCTTTTTTTGATATTTTTGACCAGTGAAAAAACCTAATCCCTATAGGTATTAAGATTTATACAAACTAAAATGTAACTAAGAAATTTTTTCTGCTCCCTTTGAGTAGGATTACCTTATAACAGAATGAGGAATTATATAAGGCAGTGATCTTACACTACAGAATTATTATGATATAGTGTCAATTCGAAACGTAAGGTTTACCATACGAAGAGTATTTTAGAGTAGAGGAGTGACCGGTTAGGTCATTCGGTAGCGATCGCGCCTCAGAGTGCACAGGTTGAGAGTTCGACTCCTCGTTACGGTTGACTGTATTCGGTATCAAACCTTAGCAAATTTTTAACACCCCATTGTCTGTACGGGAAGCTTCTTTGGCTGCCTACTTGTGCTCATCTGGCCCAGTGGATCGGCGGTAAAAACCAAGTATAGCGATAGGTTAGATAAGTATATTGCAAGAATCTGCTTTTGGGCTGAATACTGAACAAAGTGGAGGAAAATGATCATCAATAATATAAACTGATATAAATATTAGTGTAATGAATCACTAAATTGTATTAAGTAGGAAAACATTGATAAGCGAACACACAAATCATATTATTAGCTCGATGTAATCAAATACAGTATACCTCAAAAGGAAGAACGTATCAACTGACACTGTAGCATTCATGACTGCTTGAAATGAAAACATTTTAACGACATCCAGAGCACCTGCGGGGTTTTCTACAAATAATCACAGAGACAGGTATTTGAAATTTGAAACATACAAACCATAGGCGAAGTTTGGTTCTAGTGCCAAAAGAGAGGCCAATTTTCAGTTTTATTGCGCGGGAAAATTAATGTCCCAACATTTTCCATTGACAAGCGAGGCGGAGGAAGGGACTCCTAAAAACCTTTCACCTGTACATTCACGCTACTCATCTCGTCCATTTTCCATTAAACAAAAATGGATTTAGCCTACTACAGATTTTTACAAATTACATTATAAGCAGGTTTTAGTTGTTTTAGTTTCTTACCTATCTCGTATTTATATAATTAGAATATAGGAGCATAATTTATAAAGTTTGTAAACTATATGTATTCATTTGTACTTTGTAACTGCCTTGTTTTGAAGACAAAATAAAGTTTACAAAATGCTCAGAAAGCATGTCGCGGGTTTCCTCTGTAACCTGTGCGATCTGTAAAATAAATAAAATAACGTAAATTGCTTCAATAGTAAAAAATTATAGCCTGACTAGACCGCGAAATTCACGAGAAAACAATCATTGTAAATAATTAAGTCGCACCTGCTCCGATTAAGATCTTATTAAAGGTGTGTCCCAACGCGACCCAGGTCATGCTTAAGCAGCGTATTCCGTGAACGGCCTTCAGTGTTCCATCCGACCTTGCGTTGATGCAGAAAAGTTTTCTTCCGTTTGTGTAGGCAGAAAATGCTATGGCAAGTTTGTGCAGCAGACCTGTAAATAAAGCAACCAATGGCAGCTTGTTACTTTGAGCAGTGCCGGATTTAGGTTTATGGAGGCCCTAGGCAGTGAAACTGTGGGGGCCCAGAGTTGCCGTTTAATTATATCATTCGCTCTTCTCTTTGTGAAAACGATTCGCGCGAAGAGAATTGCACATTTAATGGCACATTTAATGGCACATTTAATAACAGTTACTGTGAAAATAATCTCAAGAAAATTTAATTGAATTGCCATTGAC
Organism: Buchholzia appendiculata; assembly: GCA_034694885.1. Taxonomy (NCBI): domain Eukaryota; kingdom Metazoa; phylum Annelida; class Clitellata; order Enchytraeida; family Enchytraeidae; genus Buchholzia; species Buchholzia appendiculata. The sequence continues at coordinate 5,946 of JAQFYQ010002792.1, forward strand.
AGATTTTTAATCGCTGACAACGAATTGACAATAACATTCAGACAATAGACATTGTGCCATACTCTCAAAGAACGGTCATAAGTGACTTTGTGACATTACTCTCAATCTCTTACACTGTACAGTGTGGCTCCATGCTCGTGATCAGTTGAATCGATCATGGGACCACGGCTATAACTTATGAGTGACTCATAGTCAGCAAGTCAGTAATGAGTTATGACATTGACAGTTATGTTGTTGTATACAGTGCACTGTTTACTGTTAGTGTACTGACAGAACACTAACAGAATTCGATTATTAATTCATGACATAATGATAGTATCGGAATCCTCGGATAAATGGAAACTGTGCCACTGTGTGAAATTAAAATCCATACTGATAACTAAACCGTTGAAACATGTCCCAACAATAGACACACTAAAATAGGTTAACAGCCTAAAAACAGTCTACAGTAACAGTTACTGAGTAACTGAGTGAGTTACTACACACTAAAAATATTGTGTCATAATACCATAAATCAGTCACAACTGTTATATTATAACTTAAAACTTTATCACTGATAATACTTATAAGCTATGACTTCAACTGATTTTTTATTATAGTACATCTGTAGCAGTGCAGGTTATATTCCTAGTCTCCTACACTGTACATACAGTCTATAGGACCTGCTATGCAAGATTCAAGATAGTGAACTTGTGATATTTAGATTTGACTCTGCGAGCTTTGCGAGCAGCAAATTTTTAATCAGGCTCTCAAAGTCTATCTCACCTAAAACATCATGCTCAATGCTCATTAGTGCAAGATGTGAAAAGCGTTCATTAGCCATCGGTGTTTGAAGCCCCGTTTGTTGATGATTTTTAACTTTGAGAAACTTCGCTCAGCGCTGCAATTTGTGATCATTAGAACGAGGTACATAAGTAAAGCAACTTCAACATTTGGACAGGAAGCTTTCAACTGTTTACCTATATCAACTGATACATGAACTGTTCAAAGCTAATATCTTCAGACTTCTCGTCCTTCAATGTCTTCACAAAGTAAGAGAACTGCACTAGTTCACTAGCTAGTGTATCTTCAAGATCATCAGTGTAAATATCTACAAGTTTCCTTGCTGCCTGTTGGATATTACCTGGAATGCATTAAAGCTTGGTGATTGCCAGATTGGTCAACTTTGTAATTGAATAGAAACTGATCAAGTGGTTGATTTAATTTCGCAGCGAAATTGCACACAGGATTAAGTAGAGCTGAGCATTTATTTACTTCCAGTGTTCATTACTAAACCAGTAGTTCTTTGATCGTTATCAGTTGTGACCTGAAGAGGGCACAAATCCTGACAGCCATTCTTATTGCCAGTTATGAGTATTGATGTCAAAATGTCAACATAAAATTTAAGACCAAAATATTTTCTATTCATTTTGTGGGGGCCCCAAAATGTGGGGGCCCTAGGCAGCTGCCTACTCTGCCTATGCCTACATCCGCACTGGTAATATTAGCTTGTGTGTAAAAGTTTTTCATCTACAACTACTGTATACAATGGACGTCGGCGACTAACTATATAGTAACTGTAGTCTATATAAATATTTGTCGTCGCTCACGAAGGAGTGTCAAGTCCATCGTTTCATAAACCTGATGTTTGTTAATGAATGAAAACAAATATTATTTGTTAACTGTTGTAAGCTGTTATATACTATAGTTTACAACAGTTAGATCTTTCATCTGTCTAAAGGGACTTTGTTGAGTATGCCAACAGAAGCTAACATTGACTGATCAATAAAGTTTGTTTGAAGTGTTGAAGCCTACACGCCGTACAGAAATGTAGTACCTACAGTTTACTGGGTATATACTTTTATTTAAAACACATCCAATAGGGCAGGTCTAAATGTTGTGACATATGGTAAAAATATATAATATTTATTATTACTAAATATTATGTCTTGAGCATGCAGTAGCAACGAGTTTTGAACTTCACCGCTGCATTGAAATAATTATATACAATTACGCATGCGATGCGCCACGCGCCTAAAGTGAGCACTTTTCTTGTCTTCATGCTTTTTTATAGAGGTCTATAATATTATACAACCTGTCGTATGTAATAAGTAATTGTGTAGATTGGACGTAGGAACGAGATTTTGTCTAAGCGGACAACGGAAATATCATGCAAATTATGATACAGCATGAAACTTGGCATATTCATTATCTACGGCTTACTTGCCACTGTCAAAATAATATGTCCGATGGGCCAATGAAAATCCAAGATGGCGTCCTTTTTCAAAATGGCCTCAAAAGGGTCTAACGTAATTGATTTCCCACATACAAATTGATGAAGTTAGTTTATTACAGTGATCTTGGTGTCAATTTCTACGTGTTGAAACAAGCTTAGATGATGTTTTAAAGTTCCAAGGTCCTTCCACATTTATTATTCATATAAATAATCAATTGAAATATAATTAGTAAAGGAATACTCATTTAATGAATACAAATATAATCAAAATATCCATTTTTTAATGAAGCTATTGTTTTAGATGATGATATGCTGAGTCCTTTTACGACACTGCGTCTCATGCATAGCAATCCAGCTTGTTTCCACTACTGTAACTATTAAGGCCTCCCGCTTTACTTGTTCATGGAAGTAGTATCCTTTATTTTCATCAACTCACAAACGTTAACATCAAGTTATACAGTTGCAGTAATCCATCACACTAATAAACTTCAAACAAATTACAGAAGAACCAACCATAGTATCAAACAGACAAATTAGTTCAACATTATAGCAACAAGTTGGTAGGATGAAATATGGAAGTCATACTTACCGAAGACGTATTCATATCAACATATCTAAGTTGCAGTCGCCGTACGACCCCAGTGATTCGTACTTTGAACGCATTAGTTCTAAACGTCTCGCAAACGCATCACTCCGCCCAAATCAAGATTCTCCCCTTAATCTTTTGAACCAATTTGTCAACACAGTAAACACACCAGCAAACAACAATTCCACAGGCCCAGACAACACCAATATCCGTTATCTCAAACACCTCGGACCACTTGCCATCCAATACATAGCTGATACGATGAACCTCGCTCTAAACCACAATACCATCCCACATATCTGCCATGGAAACTAGACAAGATAATACCCATCCCAAAACCAAACAAAGACCTCTGCACTGGAACTTCTTACAGACCAATTATATCACTCCTCTCTCTTATAGCAAAAACGCTAGAGAAGATTCTACTCCCACATATTACACCCAACATACCTGTAGTCAGCCACCAACATGGCCTCAAATCCCTTCATTCAACCACAACGGCTATCCACAAACGCACCAACCAAATCACTCAGGGCTTCAACAAGAAGCATCCGCCCGAACGCACAATAGCCGTGTCACTTGACCTCAGCAGAGCCTTCGACACAGTCAATACATAGACACACTCATTAGTAAACTACACCAAATCACCATGCCGCACATCAACATGAAATTCATCGCCAACTACATCAAAGGAAGAAAAGGTTACACACTGTACCAAAACTCCAGATCCAAATCTAAGAAAAACAAAACTGGAGTCCCTCAAGAAGGGCTTAATTCTACCCTACCCTCTTCAATTTATACACCTCAGACATCCAAGTACCTTCAACCAACGTGACGTAACCCTCACCACATATGCCGATGACTTGAATCCCGCAGCTTCCCACACATACTACCACAAGGCACAGGAAAACTTCAACCTTACCTAAACGAAATATTTGTCTGAAAGACTGAACCAAAGAAAACGAGTTACTCCTAAACCGGGCAATTCCAAATTCATCCTCTTCACACCCGATCCAGCTCAATACAGTACAACTCTGGACTTAACCATCAACGACATCACTATCCCGACAGTCAAACATCCTAAGATCTTAGAGCAAGAAAGGTTAAAACGAAAGCCCAATATATTATGTCCTTTGACCATAGTAGAACGACACACAAATAGTACACTAAATATGATACACGAAACCCATATAGTCCCGCACATCGGCAACTATATAGCTTAAGAGTTAAACTTTTAAGGAAGTATAGAAGGCACTAAGGGTTATTGGAGTTGCTGAACTGATCTGACAGGGCAGAGTTGCATAGATTATGAGTTTGAGGAGCGGCACATGCCCGTGCACAAATGTATAACGAAGCGTTAGAAGCGTTATATGCCTTGTGGCGCATATTAATTCCGTTATATGTAACAGAATTATATTTGAATTTAAGTAAATATTCACTTATTAAATTCACGTAAAAGCAATCCAAAAACGCCTCTTTAGGCAGTATGTAATTGTCACTAAAACGACAAATAAAGATGCATGATGCTTTACAATTTACATGTATGGAAATTATGTCATTTATTGCAGTAGATGACATAAGTATATGTCATTTATAAACGTTCCATAATATATTGGAACGTCTACTGTAGGCCTACAGAATTATACGAAAAACTTGCCTCAAGGCAGCCTTGACGTGCTTTAATGCCTTGCCTTGCCATGACCAAATTTCCAAATACCTTGCCTGCCTTGGCCTCGAAAAAACTTGCCTTGCCTGGAGGCATGCTGAAAATGAATCACTTGGCCTTGCCTTAAGCAAGGCCAAAACATGCCTGGCATTGTCTACAGGCATTTTCAAAAATGCCTTGACCTTGCTTTGGACTTGAGAAAATACCTTGACTTCATCACTGGTATTTGTTAATATTGAGGTGCAGCGATGGGGTCGACTAATATATATTTTTGGACGAGCGAAGGGAATTTCTGCATAGATTTAGATCAATAGCCGTGTTGATCCCGACGACCCGGGCGATCAATTCGTAGGTTTCGGAGCCCAGTCAAGAGGTTCCGGGGTTTGACCCGGTGAACGGTCTTTAGCCCCCCGATAATTAATTAACCCCTCTCCGGTCATTAGTCCAGCGGTCATTAGCCACCCCGGTCACTTGCCCCCAGGGTTGGTCATTAACCCCTCTACAATATTTACTACTTGTGCCAAAATTATCTACTCATCATCGTCATAATCATCATCCTAATCATCATTATCGTCATCATTGTCTTTGAGATATATATTTGCAACACAACCGGGGCTACAACACCACCGGTGACTACAACATCGTTTTTGTTGTAGTCATCGCCATTTTTGGCTTCAAAACTGGTAATACAGTTTGATGACGATGACGTCGATGAAGATGATGATGACGACGATGAGGATGACGATGATAATGAAATTGGTGTAGTTTAATCATGATTTTAGAGGGGCCAAAAATCAGGGAGTTCGTGACCGGGGGCGGATGACCTGCCCTGGGGGGCTATTGTCCAAGGGAGCTAATGACCGGAGGCTGACTGCCGGGGGGGGGGGCTAATG
>JAQFYQ010002793.1:0-11304 GCA_034694885.1 Buchholzia appendiculata
GTGTGGTGTACGTGTCGTGTGGTGTAGGTGTCGTGTGGTGTACATGTCGTGTGGTGTACATGTCGTGTGGTGTAGGTGTCGTGTGGTGTAGGTGTAGATGTCGTGTGGTGTCGTGTGGTGTAGGTGTCGTGTGGTGTAGACGTTGACCTCCTTCAGATCTCGGACTCTACTCGTTCATCAAGTCGTACTTATCCTATAGTTATGCATTTTAACATCTCCACCTTACTAGAGCAGCGCGACATAATGTGAGTCGTTCTTTTAATTCAAATTCTAGGCATCTGGCAAAGCACCACAGTATAATATTATACATATATACTGATCAAATAAAATTATAAGAAAAGAAGGTTGGAAGAAAAAAAAGATAATGATTGATTTCATAAATATATTGGCCTCAAAAATTCCTACTTTCAAGAACATTTGCTGAAACTTAATATCAACGAGTATCTTTCCGATATATTTTTTTATGCTATAATATGGTAAGAATTGAATTCATTGAGCTGTTGAATAGACCAATAGATTTATTAAATTATATTACGTACTATATATCTACAGTAGAGTATGGTCAAGATTCACAACCGGGTAATATTTTTATTTCACAATGTTTCCTAACAAAGCGTTGGAGCTAGGATAGCTCCTCATTGATTCCATGTTCAGTACGAAACGAGACAGACGCTCAGTTGATTGCTGGTGAGTGCCATCAGGATCTTGGTCTTGGGATCATAGCTAAGCTTGCTTGGATTGGACAAAGCGTGTCTGGATGACGCGAGTAGATCACGACCGCCGTTAACATAATTGTTAAGTAGGTAGATGGATCCGGGCGGCTGCTTCTTTCCTCCAGAGTGATCCGAGACAAAGATTAGGTGTCCCTCTTCAAAGCGGGCGAAATATCTGACTGATGACATGCTTTGTTTCACAGGCGGCCTTAGACTCACATCAACTTGCGACATCTCACTTTTAACCTGAAACGGAAACATACTGATCAGGAAGGTATACTAGGCCTACACATTTTATAGCTTTGATTATTGGAAGCAAATCATAAAGTATGGTATTTATTGGTAGCTCTGTTCTACAATCAAAGCTGTAAGAATAATTATATTACAATTATATAGTAATTGTAATAATTATATAGTTGAGTCTGCTCAGTCTGGCTAAACGCATCAGTGTGATGATACTTTGTGGCGCAGTTGGGTACATTGGTTGTATTGCTACATATCGATAGGTCGCAGTAGAACTTAATCATCTCACATGCGTTTGATCCTTTTCATATAGATATGGTTGTGCATTCTATTCACATTACAGCTATCTCTGTATTGCGACGTCAAGACAATTTAAGATTAAGATATCAGCGTTTGTTTTTAAATATTTTTAACATTTAGATATATATGTTTTATTCGACATTACGTTCTTGTGCTGTCCAATCAAAAACTGGGCAGTTCATTCAAACGTCATTCGATCGCCAGATAAATTGATATCAATTTGTAAATAAAAATGAAGAAATTGTTTTTAAAAGTTGCAGATGAATAGTTCTATATCCGCGGCCAAATGTTTTACACGATCACATTGTAGAATGCAGTATTCATTTTATGTCTGTCCAAGTTCAAAGTATAATTTATTTCCTTAACTAATTTCAAACTTTAAGGGAGCTTGGTTACGTCTGGAACTGGAAATATCTCGGAACACCATTCCGGTGTTTGCTTATAGGTCCAATATATATTTGCACAACATTCTTTGATCGACTACAAGAGCATAACAATTGTGTTCACTTTAAAAATTATTCTCAAATCAACTTATTATTTAATATGCATCAGAATGGATCAGAATGACAAGTTTAGAATAAAACACAAAATATATTTTTGCTTATGAATTTCACAGAAAATTCACTGACATGTTTCATATTATTTTATCAGTGCGGCGGGTCCGGTCGGGTCAGAAAGTCCGTGGGTCTGGTCGGGTCAGGATTTTTTGAGTGACCCGCGGGTCAGGTTGGGTCAGATATTCATTGGGTCGGGTTAGAGACTCCATGGGTCGGGTCGGGTCCGAAAAAAGTAACTCACGTCCAACTCTGGTGTAGCCCATGATCTTGAAATCGTCACTGCATCCACCTTGATCTTCTCATTTCTTATCGCATTTAGTTGAATCTACATGTACTGTAGTCTATTGTATTCATTATAATCTGCAGACCCAACTGTCGAACTGCTATGGATCAAAGATTGGAGACCTTGTCCGGACAACGTAATGCTAACTGATGTTGCTCAAGTAGATGGGTTTATATTTGCCGTCTGCAGACCGGGATTTCTTCTCAAAATGTCGCAAAAAGACTATAGTTTCGTTTCCTGTCCAAATCCTTTCTCCGGCTTCGAACAGAATATCACATTTACTCTTAACGGGGTTTACAAGAAAACGATTTTCCTGACCGCTAATGACGTCATCTTGGGCGGTATTGTCTACGCAAAATCCATCTGGACGTTCGACACGGCGACCGATAAATTGGAATTGTACCTCCAGCCATTGGCCAACTTCATTGTTTCTATTTCCGAGATAGGAGAGGTTGTGGTTACTAGAAACCACATGATGGAAGTTTATAACAGCAAACCCAACGCGCGGCCTATCAAGAAGATTTCACTTCCTAAGCGAATCAATGACGGGCTTCTGTACGACTGTATCTCAACATATTCAGGTTTCTTGCTCACTTATTCCAGCAGAAATTGGCTAAACTCGTCCATTGTACTAATCGACTCAAACGGAGAAGTAAGCTTCATATTTATTTATGACATTCAATTGTCCACTTTTTATTATTGTTTTTTAAGCAAATTAGTAATAATTATAATTGCAAATGCTTTGATTCTCTTGAATTTAACTGAGAAATATTTCCGATTTGTTTATACAGAACAGTTTCGTTCATATATCAGGTATCTACATTACTTGTGCGAGCTTTTAATACAGCGAATACTCGGATCATAGCGACGAATATAATACTATCATGCTGTCAGGTAACACCAAGTAGGAGCATAGCGACTTAGCCAATAGTTTAAAGCGGGTGAGTCCAACGCTCTCGCTAGCCCAAACCGCATAAGCACGAAGTCCAAAAATATGCAACAAAATTGTGTGAAACTTTGTGTAAACATTTAAACTTCCATGTTCTATACAGTGAAGTACTGTTGTACTCACGTCGTACGCATCGAGCGCCATAGTCGAAACACTCTAGTAACAGTCATCATTTTCATATTCAATGCACGAAGTATTAGATTTCATCCTAACCTAAGTAGTTGCGAGAAAAATTAAAAAAAAATTAAACAAACAGTTCTGTCCTGAACGTCAATTTCGCGGGTCGTCATTTCCGCGGGTGCTATAGCGCGGACGGCGGCTGCGCTAGTATATCATGATGCCGTCATGAACGCATTGAGTGTATCCTACCCAGCTGCAAGAATCTCTGGCTGCTAGTTACACGTGTTCCAACGTGCTATCCGTATGGTCCGCTATCTTGGACTAAAGGTGGACTATACGAGACTAACAATGAGGTTCGTGGATATGTGCGAAGTCGTTTGGCATTAGCGTTCGTGCCACCAGGTGATGTGGTGGAAGCTTTCGAGTTGTTGAGAGATACAATTCCTGCCGACATCGATCACCTGGGAGAGCTCACATTATTCTTTGAACTAATCTATGTTCGGGGACGAAGAAGCCTAGCACGGGCCGCAGTGTATGCTGCGGCTATGTCCCCAATACCTATCTGAAACCAGCGCACCGGTGGCAGTGAGGGAATTTAAAAATAAACCACCGCTGTCTAGTTGACACAGGGACGGTATTGACAATGGCATCACAACAACCTTCAGACATTGTGCCACGGACAGTTTACCATTGCACCAACAAACTTATAATTTTTTGCGTGCCCTGTTTAATCTCCAATGCCCTGTGACACAAAGTTAAAAGGCGTATATTAGTTTACATGCGTTGCAACTAAATCAATATAGTCTTTCATGTATGGTACTTTTAGTCAAAGTGCTTAATAATTTATAAAGTACAGCACTTGAAACTAATACGTAAAGAACTACAGCGCAGGAGAGGTTTTGTTGGAATTACAGGGTTTTGGCCTTCTGGGGGAGATTCCCAGAAATAAAACCGGAGCGTTGATTGAATATTTGTGTCTAATAATTCTGTTAAAAGATTTAGCCGGTATAAGCAATTGAGAATTATAGGGAATTGCATGCTGAAGGAAAAATCGGGAAACTTCCAATAAAATTTAATTTAACACATCGGTCTATTTAATTTAGTCTTATAAATGTTAAATACCTATTTCATTTAATAAATCTGTGTCAATTTGACGAATGAGTAATGTATTCTATTGTTGTTATACATATGTAAATCAGCCGTGGACGTATTTCTCTCTAAATTCAAGATTCAATATTATGCATTTCAGCATGAAGGATTTCTAGAACATGATGATGATGATGATGATGATGATGATGATGATGATGATGATGATGATGATGATGCTTAAGATTAAGATTAAGACAAATATCTATTTTATAATCTATCGGAAACTAAATTTGTTGTAGGAGTCTTATAGGAACATACATATAACAAGTTCGCCATAGTTTGTGTTAAATTGTCCAACAGCTAGTGCAGCATAGATGGATAGAAGAACCAGGAACTTAGTCTCTACGCTCGGCAGCAGCATTTTCGAAGTACAGTGTAGTAGTATCGACACTCACTAACTAAACTATTGTAGGAGAGAGAAGAAGCTCGCTGTCATGGAGATTATTTTATACCACATACGTGACTGCCGTTCCTATTCGAGTAGGCTCGGAGTAGCATAGGTTGCGCCAGAATTTTCATTGGGGGGGACCTTGAAGAGGCGGCGGGGCGAATCTTCCCACTTTTTAGCTCAGACGAGCGAGGTGGCTGAATTTTATTAGTTACAATATCTTTCTGTCAAATATTTAAGGCTTAGCTTAAATATCTTCCAAGCCCCTGATAAGCACCTCATTATGTGGAGTACCAAACTACAAACTACACTTCTGATATTGATTTCCTGCTTGAATATATTCTAGTTGCGACACGAGTAAGATGATAGTTGCGATAAGTTGAGACTGAAGTTTATTATAAATATTGAAAACTTCTTCGATACAAACGACATCAGTCTGCAAATTCAAATAGTGTAACTCAGCCGTCAAGATGAAAGTCGACAGTGTTGAGAAAGATGCAGCGAAGGGTATACACTGTACACTGTACAGTGCCCTCGAGAAGCAGTGCATAATGCGAACAGAGACATTCGAGCTGAATCAATGTTTCAAGCAAATAAAGACATGGGTTTTAATTACCTTTCAGTGAAAAATCGATAAGATTGACACTATTGATTTGACTCTTTTAATGTATTGCCGTCATCTGTAGAACTTGTTCATATTCTCATTTTTTACAGTGAAAAATAGTGAAAAGATTGGATACCTACGAATTCTGGAGTCTGATATTTCTTAACTGCAACCAAAGCATCAGGAATTTATCAGCCCCCCTCCTCACGGCGCCCCTCTAGTTGACACTCAGCGTCCTTCCCCCGAGTTCAATTTGGACCCCCTCACACACACACACACACACACACACACACACACACACACACACACACACTAAATGGGGAATGTATCAGGTTCTTGAAAAAATTAGGTGTGAAATTTGTCGGACACACCCCCGCTCGTCCAATTCTTTTTACACCATCCCCAGATTTTTTACACCCCCAAATATCAGAAATATCTTATCCAGGCAAACAGAATGCTATACTGTATTGAGTTAGACTTGGTGGGTATTCGTCTCTACTTGCTTAGCACAACGCACGATACAGAAGCAACATCTCCTTGAGATTGCAAAACAGACGAAAGAAACTAGATGATCTTTTGGCAGAGATTGGGGAAACTTGGGTCAAATGCGACATTATTGCATCATCCTAATCTTCAAGCTACCACTGATGTAACGTCTAATGTAAATGCATTAGTTTCTGTTTATTGTTCAGAAATATGGTAATATATTTATTATCTACAACTTCAGACAATATCCCCGTATATTATCCTGACAGCATGATTAGTCAAATTCTTTTCTTTTATATTACACCGTACAACGTAATAGCGTTAACGACCACGACCAACACTACAGTGTTTAGGACCTGCCTTATCTTTATTATGGTGAACGCAAGCAATGCAAGAGCTGACATCTTGCGAATATATCAGAAAATTTCCCATCCCAGACTGAACTGCACTTTGATTAATGTGATTCACACGGGGCACCAGCGTTCCGGTGTGTCCTGGTTTTATCCATTCACACAGTCGCCTATAATATGTCGTTAGCACCTGACGGCTTATAGACTTCACATTAGACCATGAAAGTTTAGGAGTACCATGTATCTCTTGCGTAATTCTTAGATAGAAGATTGATTTTCACATCCAGGATTTTCGCATGGTTGTACCATTGATGAAACTTAATTCAGTACTTTAAGCTAGTCATCATGACAATGTCCTGATCTCCACGGTCCACCGTCTTCATAAACTCCAACTTCTCTCCCAACCTCTGTCTTCTTCCTTCCTTTCATCTTTCATCAAGACTATTCCTGCCGTGACGCCGTGACGCCGTGACGCCGTGACGCCGTGACGCCGCGATTCCGTGACGCAGTGACGCCGTGACTCCGTGACGCCGTGACGCCGTGACGCCGTGACCCCGCGTGACGCGTCTCAACAGTATCTTGAATGCACGATAACAACCATGAATTACAATGTAGCATCGCTTTGATCAGATCAACACCAGGATCCAGGATCTCAGCCAGAAAGTATTCTCGGAGGGGAACTAATCTTTTCTGACCAGGGGGGCGGGGGGCGGGGTGTTGGGTAATCAGACCGAAACGCGTAGCGTCTTAAATATACGACCCTGCCATGCCTCTTCAATACGGCCCTGCCTTGATTCTTCAATACGGCCCTGAATGCCATGCCTCTTCAATACGGCCCTGCCTTGATTCTTCAATACGGCCCTGAATGCCATGCCTCTTCAATACGGCCCGTCCAAACCTCTTCAATACGGCCCGTCCAAACCTCTTCAACACGGCCCTTCCACACCTCTTCAATACGGCCCTGTCATACCTCTTCAATACGGCCCTTCCACACCTCTTCAACACGGCCCTTCCATGCCTCTTCAATACGGCCCTGCCTTGCCTCTTCAACACGGCCCTTCCATGCCTCTTCAACACGGCCCTGCCTTGCCTTTTCTATACGGCCCTGCCTTGCCTCTTCAACACGACCCTGTCATACCTGATCAATACGGTCTTTGCCTTGCCTTTTCAATACGGCCCTGCCGCTGCTCTGCAATACGGCCCTGTCTTGATTCTTTGATACGGCCTTAATTTACTTCTTTAATACGGCCCTTCCTTGCCTCTTCAGTACGGCCCTTCCATGCCTCTTTAAATACGGACCCAGAGTTGGACGTGGGTAGGGTCGACCCGCGGGTTGGGTGAATGGATCGGATTGGGTCGGGTCGGGTCTGGTCCGCATTTCTTGGAAATTTGGACGGTCTGGTTGGGTAGGGTCCAGAGTTCAGTGGGTCGGGGCGGATCTTGTCAGAGAATTCGTGGGTCGGGTGGGGTCACAAAGCCTGACCCGTCTTGACCAGCACAAATTTTAATTATTTTGTCGTGTCATACTTTATTGATTTAAGATGTCCTTGAAATACTTCATGCTTAAAATGCATACATTGTAGCTTAAATATGGAGAGAAATATGCAAACGGCTGATATACATAATTATGTAGGCTCTATAACAATTATAGCTTACATTGCTCATTTATCAAATTGACACATATTTACTAAACTTAAATTATAGGTAACAAAATGAAAAATTACTACTAGATCAATATGTAATATTGAACTTTATTCAATGTTTTCAAGGTTTCCTTCATAATACAATTTTCTTTAATTGTCCATTGCTTATTGGCCTAGTGTGTATTTGCACAACATTTAGTTGGCCAACGACAAGAGGACAATAATAATTGCAGTGATAATTGGAATAATAATTATTGTGCGCAGTGCACTTTAAAAATATTCCCAAATCAAATTACTTTTTAATATGCGTCAGAATGAATCAGAATGAAAAGTTTAAAATAAAACACAAAATATATTCCATATGAAATTCACAGACAAAATTCACTTAAATGTTTCATATTATGTTATACGTGTCGCGGGTCGGGTCGGGTCTTTTGCAAGGCCAAGGCAAGGCGAGAAATTTTGCGATGGCAATTCAAAGTAAGACAATGCAGTAAGGTGCCTCAAGGCCAAGGACTATGCCACTGTAATTATTAATATTCAGTTGAGTGGGATTCATTATTGTTTAAAGAGATGCACTGAAGGTGCGAGGAACAATCTTACGTAAACGATAATAGAAAACTGTTGAACGACTGACCTCGCCAATCCTACTGGGCTATATTGGCGACATCACCGTTTACATTGCGATCAATTAGTTTTCGGTTTCTCTCTGTGCTAGGTTACGATAGTTGCTTTGCTTCATACAAAGAGAACGGTTCACCGCCTTGTGAATATTATCAGCAAGCAAAACCGCAGCGTCTTGTTGACAAATCTTCCATTTCCCATTCATCATAACGTCCCTAGGAGAGCGATGAACGAAGTGATTAGTGTTTTGTAAACACGCACTGTTGCAGCGAACGTTAGTGTCCCTTGTATTCGCTAGAGCGCCACGTGTTGTTGACTATTTGAGTCGTCAGGGGGCGACGCGATCTCGTCACTTTACTTCGACTTTGTGTACAAAACAAACGCCAAGGGGTCGACCATAGCAAATCAGCATCATAAATTGTCTGCTGTTAGGGAAGAGGTAGGAGGGGGAGGGGGAGAGGGGAGCTCGGGTAGATGGGCTGCAGTAGCGTAGAGGGTGCGCGGCGTTCACTGATTTGTTTACAAATAAAAGTGTGTGCCTATTCTTCCTGCTGTTAGTAACTTGTTGTTGCGTGATGACGCGCTTTATCTGCTTACGTGATGAACAACAATAATTGACTTTTCCGATCATCGAGTAACAGCGCGTCATTTATGCACAGTACAATTCACAATTGTTCTAAATTTAACTAAATTATGCGGCATTTGAAGATTTATTATTATTTCAGCGTTAAGTTTCAGTAAATTCGTGTATAGACGTATCTCAGCTGTCAATTTTTATGCAGTCTCTTCAAAATGTCTTACATTTTCCGGTGTCACAAGATTGTATTAATGGTACTTATTTTTTAAACAACCACCAACATATATAATTTTGAAAAAACTATTGTCGCCATAACTTCAGCTCTAACCCTAAACCTAACCCTTATAATCCTATAAACCCTACCATGAACCCTATAAACCCTACCTTGAACCTCATAAACTCTATACGACACTGACGTAGAAACACTGTAGATAGTTTTGGTGGTCGTATAACAGACAAGTACCGTATTAAGTTTGGCTGCTCCAATGTCAACTGTGCGGCTGCTTTGACTTCATCAATCCATCCCGACCTGTGTCGTCATCACCTTCTCCTCTCTTCACTGATTCTCAGCATAGCGTATGTTTCCACGCTGTTGATTTACATGATGTGACCGAAGTAGAAGTTTATATCTAAGCGAAATTAAGTGTGCAGTTATTGTAGTAGCGTACGTGTCACATGATGCTTGCTTTGATACCGCTTTGTTTGTTACGTTGGTATATGATTAGGAAATACTGTAGCGATGTTACATTACATGCACAAAATTGATTTCATTTCGGCGCATTGGAGTCTATTTAGCCATGTTTACCGTGGAATCCACAAAAAGTCTGTCTATGGGAGGGGGGACAAGGGAGGGACGACGGAGGGAGGGAGGGAGGGAGGGAGGGAAGGGACAAATTACAATTAATCCAACTCCTATTCGTTTAGTCTTGAAAGTTACAACCACTCACAGACCCAGACTACGGCAGTGCCCTTTATAATGTGACCATTTTCGATTTACAGTAAATCAGACATCTTTAACTTCACATGAATATTAAGTGCTTCTGTGAAATTAGGTTCGCTTCGATCCACTTAACTTAGATAGTCCCTACCCCTGACAGTACTTGTCCCTTGCTAGCTACGTGTACAGGATTGCACAGTTCATCGCTGGAGAATGTTGAGCGCTTGACTTGACCGGACTAAAAGTCACGTGACCTTTCAATTACGCGACTACATCTCGCTGAAATGAGCTGCAGAGTGCGGTAAGTTTGT
Organism: Buchholzia appendiculata; assembly: GCA_034694885.1. Taxonomy (NCBI): domain Eukaryota; kingdom Metazoa; phylum Annelida; class Clitellata; order Enchytraeida; family Enchytraeidae; genus Buchholzia; species Buchholzia appendiculata. Next base: position 10,235 of record JAQFYQ010002793.1, read on the forward strand.
CGTGGCGGGGTAGGGGGGGGGGGTGAGCAAACCCAAACTGCTCAAACCTTAGCCTCTAGTGTCTACTGTGATACTGCACTGGGTCCTCTATTATTCTATGTTAGGTATGGTTCTTCATCATCATGTATGAAGAACAGAATGTAGCTGCATCACCTGAGCTCCGCAAGTCTGCATTGATTGTTCGTAAAAAGCAACTGTCTTCCGCGATTCGTTCGTTGAGGCTTAAGGTTGAATCTATTAGCGCGACGGCGATCTGTGACCGTGTCGGAGGTATAGAGTGACGAAGTTTAGGTAAACGGTCGAGTTGGTCAAAACATTGAATAACAAATTTTGCATTTAGTTCATTCAAATTTCCATTTGAACAAAATCACAAATTGTACTTTCAAGTCAAATTTGTATTCAATTCGTCTGCATATAATTCTTAATTATATTAATACATGTATTTTAATTGCTTGAAGTCAATAATACATTAATTTCTCCGTAATGCTGCTTATTTTAAAAAAACAGTTTACGGTACGACGAGGAATTGAAGTCTGAAGCAGTTGGTACGGTCGTGGACTCACATTACATCATATATAGGATATGATATATGATATCATAGATATGATATCATATATCATGATATCATATAGCATAGATATGATATCAAATATCATTAATATCATGGCATATATCATATCTAAAGATTCAAGTAATCTATAAAAATTAAAAAGCACATGTATGGCAGAATTGTGAAGTCTCTTTGTCTATATTAGGTTAACCTGCCCAACTTGTGTAATTTTTTGTCTGTTACTGCTTTAGCCAGGTATTCTGATAGCACTGTAGCATATGTATTGTGTTTCGTTTGTTTGTGTTTTCATTCTTTCTTATTTATGTTAAACTGCCATGTTTTTGGTGTATTAAAGTATATATCATCGTCACTGCTATCATCAGATAGGATGTTGGAACGTTCGGACGATGAACCGTGCAGGAAAATTGGAGAATGTCAAGAGGGAGATGAGAAGGTATGGAATAAGTGTACTGGGGCTGAGTGAAGTAAGATGGAAAAAGGAAAAAGAAGGCGAAGAAGG
>JAQFYQ010002794.1:0-11304 GCA_034694885.1 Buchholzia appendiculata
TATCAACACATTACAGATAGTTTATATCTCTTTCACTATTTCAGTGAGATGTGCAGAAATACAGTTGGTTAACCCGGGCACTCAAAATATTGTTAAAACTGTCAAGATGTAATCTTTCTGGGCGCAATATTATATGTGAATCCTCACGACCTGTAGAAGAATATCTATCATCTTCAAAAAGTTACCCCATCATAACTTTTCACTGCCAGATCTAAATAGAATTGGAAAAATTCTTTTGGATAAATGTGTCACACGAGAGACCACTACTTCAGTTTTTACGTCATAGTGTCACGTGATAAATAATAGGGCTACTAATTTGAGCATAAAAAGGCCAAGCTAAATCATCTTCACTATTACCACCTATCAAAGAATAATCATAATGAAGAACTTAGAATGAACAATTTAGTGCGTTTATATAAGAGTCCAAAGCAAATAATAATTTAGATTTTATATGTATTCGATACATAATTCAGTCAAAAAGTTGAACTGAATATCAAAGCAAACTTCGCTCTCCAAACCAGGAATTATGAGAATGACTAGAAATTGAAAAGTTTGACAACAAAGTATTAAATAAAAATTTATTTAGACCTTTGTCGTGAACCGAATGCTGTTCACATGAATTTCTATTCATTACTGATCAAATGCCCAGTGGTATTGAGTTCTACAGCATACCCACCTTGTTCTCCAGTGTGCTAGATTAGGTTAGATGTGGGATTGTTGGCGTCAGAAAGGGTAGCCGTCTGTAAAACTTTACTTAGTAGCCTACAAATCTAATATGTAAAATTTATATAATCTTCAAAGTTTAATATATAAGCTTTATTCGTCAAACATGAAGTCATGACAAAGGTACAAGTAAACAAACCAAAACTAAACATAAATAAATAAATAAGCATACTGCATAATGCCACGTTATACACAACATTAAACTCAATGTCTGTATAAACTGTTGAACATAACACGGCACAAAATTAATAGTTCAAATACAAATCAATCGCTAGATGGCGAATTTACATTTAGAACTGGGGGTTGGCATTGCCAATTAATATCAAACAGTTTGTATGAGTTCTGTTTTTTTGTTTGGTCTAGGCGACAGGAATGGACGAAACTTCATGGGTGGCTATTATCCTCATGTCACAGAATTGATAGCGCCATCTTGCGAGTGTTGTCAATCTCAGCTCTGCCATCTAGCGAGTTAAAGTCTAATATTAGTTATCATTTTCAGGAGTCTGTGCTAAATTATTGCCGTTCAGTTTGTGATCGTTACTTGAACAGTTGAATGGCATGCAAATTATGGCTCAGATTTCATTTCCATCTGCGACTTGCCTATAATATCTACTTGTATAAAAGTCCGGAATTTGTTTCTCATATAATTATTCGTCAGAACGTATGTATTCGTTGACAGCAAAGTTGCAAAGGCTTTAAACCTTGATGCGTGTTCAAATTGCTGACTTATATCCACAAATTCTCCTATCGACTAAGCAGAGTAAAAAAGCATTTGACTCTTTCCAGACAGAAGCAGCTTGATTTGATGCAGGGTTCACCTAACCGGGGTCAATGTGTTCGAAAAACAAGTAAGTCTACCACCTAATCTTAAGCAGCTACAAGTACCAACTTAGTCTGCTTAGTAACCAGTGGAGAGAGAGTGTTAAAGAAAAAAATTACAGGATTTTGTTATCGACAATACTGACAGGACCAGGAGTTGAACCCGTAACCTTTAGCACATGAGGTGCACATGAAAGCTTTACTGCTTAAGCTATCGACCGCTCTACATTGCTTAAGCTAGAATGCTTAAGCTAGAATGCTTAAGCTAGAACCTTTGTAACTAACCTCTACGTAGACTGCGAACGGCATGACAAAGACAGCGACCATGATGTCAGCAATGGCGAGAGAGACGATGAAGTAGTTAGTGACGGTGCGAAGTGATTTCTCCCTGTAGACACTCATGCAGACGAGCACGTTACCAAACACAGTCCAGAGAGGAAACAACACCAGACTCAGCGTCCAGTAGTTTCTGAAACAAGCGCACACATTTAGGCTAGTTAGCACTCGTTCCTTTTGCATGGTACATGGTTATATTGTATTTATTATGAATGTAACATAAATGAAGCAAAAATATGAATAACTATATTATGCTCTATAACTATATATTACTACATAACTATATTATGCTCCCGGATTGTAGTTATGTAACTAACCATTGAATGTTGGTGACGAAAAATTATCTAAACACTTCATTGTGGGTCATCCACTCTGTGGATTATTCACTCTGTGGGTTATCAACTCTGTGGGTCATCCATTCTGTGGGTCGTCCATTCTGTGGGTCGTTCATTCTGCGGGTCACCCACTCTGTGGGTCATCCACTCTGTGGATTATCCACTCTGTGGGTCATCCACTTCGTGGGTCGTCCACTCTCTTGGTCGTCCACTCTGTGGGTCGTCCACTCTTTGGGTCGTCCAATCCATGGGTCTAGTATACTGAATGAAATTGCACGCTACCGTAGTGTTGTATACAGCGGAGATTGGAATTAGATTTTAAAGCTTTATCAAGATTTTAAATATTTAGCTTTGGATTATTGTATATAAAGACGAACATTTAGAATTTCCAACAAGAAGTCAATCCCGAAATAGTTGAAATCGAAAAATGCAGTCGACATGCACGACATCTGGATCCGTACGAACACAGCTTTTGAAGTATAAAATGCATGTCTGTTTGTAATGTCATGTTATCATCATGTCTGTTTTTACTGACTCCCTTCTCCTCCATCCCGACACGTTCCTTCACGCTCGCCCGACCAACACTCTCCCAGTGTGACGTCATTAATAAACCATTCCGTTGTCAAAGGCTCTACTGAAATTCTGTCCGAATTTATTGGCGCAAGAATTAGAATTACTTTGCATATGATATGTGTAGCGGTATGCATACTACATTCATGCCATATAAGCATACATGTATGCAATTCAAATATGTAGTAAATATAATGCATACATCCAGGGAAGTATAAAACACTTGTAGAAACAAACCGTGGAAAGATCAAACTAGAGGGCGCCAGATAATTGATGCCTTTATTCTTATTAACGAGACGACTCGCGGATCATTATAATGCTTATCAAAAACTGAAATCTGATTCCAACAGAGAGAAACTTCAAAGAGTAATTCCTTCATGTGATTACCTTTCACGAGTCGTCCTTTGTTTGGAGCGCACAAACTTGATGCAATCAGCGCTGCTGATAAATATTTCAATGATATTTGATATGAGCGCTGAATGCATATTTTCATTTTTGCATTCCACATTTGGCGTATCAGGTTATATTTATTCTTTAATGTTGCCTACATCCTGTGCTGACATATATGAGTACGTGCATACGTATATTTTAAAATACATGAGCTCATGCATGCTTGCATACATACATACCTACGTACATTAATGCATGCATGCATGCATACATACACACATACATACAAACATACCTATACATACATACAGACGTACATAGATACATAGATAAACAAACTCATGCATACATGCGTACATTCATACATACAATAGCATACGTGAATACATATATGCATACAGTACATTCATGCGTGCACACACATGCATGCATCCATGCATTTGTAAATGCATACACAATATTCATTTAAGAAATAAACACCTATTCCTCAATATTGAAAGCGATACATCACTCTACTCGTATAGTCAGCCTTTGATCCTGCAGAAGATGACTCACCTCTTGGCTGACCCATCCAGAGGGTTGCAGCAGGTGTTCGTCAGGTTTTCTGTCCCGAGGCAGTCCAGAGACAGATTGACGACGGTCGGGGCTGTCCCGTCTCCGTTGTGACGGTACAACTGATCCACTCCATCTGAGGATACATCCTCTGTGAGGGAGAGAACATCAGAGCCAGTTACGTACAAGCCTTCCAGTTCCTCCGCCAATTCTTCCATGTCCAGGGGGTTCAGTGATTAAGTTCGGATATTAACTGAAAGAGTGCAACATTTCAATTTTTTATTATCATTGTACTGAAACAAATTTATGGACAAAATATCACGTATAGTTATGCAGGGGAGGCGTCGTAGTTACCGAAGCATTAATTACAATCATATCATAATTGATTATTTTAATTATATTTGGCTACCGCATATAATTTGTATCACTATGTCTAAATTTTAAATTCTGATTAATCTATTAAATAATATTCCTAGTTATTGTATTAGTTAATAATTAATTCATTCATTAAAAGTTCAACATCCTTTATTTAATGCTAAACGTTCTCCAGTTATAAAACAATTTGCGTACTCCACTGATGATGTTGTATTTGTTACGTCCGTGTAATCTAATTCTAGTAGACCATGAGAGAACAGATATCATTCTGTCTCCACTGGGAGATCAGCTTCTACGAAGCCGATCACTCGGACATTGCACTGCTACAACTACTCTGGACCAAAGCGGCAACTTGTGCAACAAATGGAAACTGTTCATTGTTCCGAACAAATTCTCTTGTTAACAAAATATATTTTTGATCAATCTTTTTCCTTTTATTCTTATTACGCAATATATTTCATTATGCAAACTGATGTTTAGCATTACATTGAAATTTGGTCGCATATTTTGGCGATTTCTTCCTTCAATTGCACAAATCAATCAGATTAAGCTCTTAATGGGACATCAAAATAGTTTTATACATTTTGCGACATGCATACAATGTATGAATATTAAGTTACATTTTATACTGTTGTATGCTATATTTTATATTATTTTATGCTATTATCTTTTTAATTATTTTTTCTTTTGGCGTTAAATTTTGTCCATGAGCAAATTATCACGTGCCTATTCGGATCGATCTAAACACTTGTTAAAAATTGATTAGTGGAGGATATTCTAAGTCGAGGGACTGGCAATTCTCAAGGTTGAAAAGAAATTCCTATCCTTGCGCTTAGGTGCGAAATTTAGTAAACGGACGAACTGTGGAAACTATCGCTCAACGAATTGGTTGGATGATCTCCTCTGTTAATAGTCTAATGATATTGATCCATTTCAGATGGTCTCCAAAAGTTGACGATGGATGCCAGTCTCTGTGAGACAGAACACTCAAGCGACATTTGCGAGTTGTGACGTTTAATATTTGTGACGTATGCTGCTCATGACATTTGATACTTGTGATGTTTGATGCTCTTCACGTTGTGTTACTTCTTACATTTGATACTTGTGACATTCGATATTTTGACATTTAACACTTTGATGTTTGATACTTATGACGTTTCATGCCTTGACGTCTGATTCTAGTGGCGTTAGATTCGTGTTTGAAAAGTCTCAATCTAACAACACGTACTGCGTGCGTCGTTCAATCCAAAACTGATAATCTAATATCACGAAATATTTAGCGCATGTCCGTCGCTCGACATCTCGAAAGCCTTTGATAAGAAGAAACAGTGCGAATGTTATGATTGGCATACATCAACGACGCGGCGCGCTGTGCGGAGACATTGTCAGCCGGACGTCTCCAGGGACTCGTTAGACGTCCAAGTGCTCGACGGATCCACGAAATCATCAGATAACGAACCAGAACGCCATCTAGCGGGATTTAATAAAACCAGTGATCGGAAATTTTGGCACATTTGTTAAATACAATGAAAATTAAGAAAAGCGCTTGAAGAAATTTACTTCTTAAATACGACGGTTGCAGTTGCGTCGTGTGCATAAAGTGAAAATGGGTGAGATACAGACATACATGAAGAGTTACTGACAGAGTTTGAACCTTCTAGAAATCATAAATCAATAACTTATAAGCATTTATTGAGAGAGAGTGAGAGAGAAAGGGAAATAGTGATGCAGGACACTTATAACCAAGAATATAAAAGAGATAAGAAGAGGTATTAATTTTTTTAATTGATTGTGATCAAATCGACACTACACGTGTAACTGAAGAAACGACAGCGGAAAAGAATGATCCCCATCGAAAAAAGGAATCTACATTTGAAACGTGGCCCCCATTACAGTAGCAGGCTGTTCTTTTTTTACCACAGTTCACAGATGCTGTTATTAGTCGAATTGGCTTTTGGCGGATAATAGCATGGCTAGACCGGAAGCTCTTGACGGTAGGCGAATGGAATAGGATTGTAACAGGTCAGGATACACCGATCCAGAGAGCTTAGTCATGCAAAGTCTCTCCACGTTTAATTATATCAATAAGAGAATTGCAATTGAGCGCCATTTTAAGGAAACATAATTGTTGAAGATAGGTTGGATTAAGAATAAATTGCTGAGCAGAGCAATGATTAATGAGGACTACAAGCATTGTATTATTATGCTGACATTTCGAGAAATGAAATCATGCACTATGTAGTACTATTGTTCCGGTGTTATAAATCCCAATTTTAATTTATGGTCACAAACCCAAAGATATTATAAGTATACCGTATCAGAAATCAATCTGTGTTTTTATATTCGCCACACAACTTTTTTTCGGAGACCCTCAAAATATATTGTAAGAATTTTGTTATCGACATTAGACGTTTTTTGCAATACAGTAAACAGTCATGCATATCAAAAAGTAAATATCTAAATGTGGATTTATGGTGTTATCCATCCAGTGAAACCGAGCCGCAACGCATCAAAGCTTTCTGGGGAAAAATAAAAATTGAACGATTATAATATCTTTAGCATTGACACCCATCAACTTCGCATCGATGTTTCTAATCCTGGATGAAATAAGGTCGCTGCATACACAAATATGTGCGATATTTAAATGTGAGCCGTCAACTCCCCCCCCTCCCATTCCGTATTCCTCCAGTGTTCCACCTATGGTCCTGCCAATGATGTGGGTGGTATTTCGTGTGAGTACAGTGAAACTACTGGTGTGGAGTCGACCTTGCGTGCAATGCTTTTAGTATCGGAAGCCGTCTCTGGGCGTGATGTGAATAATTGCACAACAACACTTCACATCAAGCCAGAAACACAGTGTAATGAACAAATCCTCTATTTGTTTTATCCGTTTAGGACCAAAACAATAACGATAAATAAAAAAACCACCAACGATATTTTTATTTCAACAATCGATTAAGGCTGTCAGTTTTAATTCGAGAATCAGCTTCCATTGTATGATGCATGTATCGTCATTTATATATTCGACTAATATTAGTACGCGTTAAATGGCGCTTATTTTCATCATTATCAGGTTAACTCATCCCTTCAAACTGTTCACACTATGTTGACATACATGAAACGTGCTATAAACACTACACGTGTTTACCTAGTCGTGGATTCCAGGCAGGTAAATGGTTCGGCCGTACTCTCAATGGGTCACAAATTTTGGATTTGCATTTTCTTCTCATCTGCGAGGTTACAATTAGATTTGCTAAGACCAGAAATTAGTTTTGTTGTTCCGCAAACTCTGTTTAGCAAATAACTGATCTGTTCTTAGGGTTTTAATAACATTCCAGATCTTCGCCTCGTTGACAAATGTACGGGGATAATTTACGATCGAGAGCGCGCAGTAGAATGCTGGCCGCTGACATTTGCACAGAGCTTATTTAACGCATTCAACAATCCGACACAATGAAAATCATTTTAATTTTCATTATAAATTACTTTTCAATTGATCTCATTTATCTAGAGTCTAATGCTTCATCTATTTACATTGTCAATTGACAAAGATGGAAGTAGGTTTAAACTGTATGTCGCAAAGCAGTTTATAAACAAACACATTGCCTGCTGGCGACAACAACACAGGAACTTCATTCCATTTCCCTTTCTATATTTAAACTACCGTCCACCAGAGATTACAATATGCCTTCTGCGTTTTGAACAATCAAAACATCTTCCACACTAAGAACTAAGCTGAAGACTGGACTTTCAATTTGAGTAATGTTAATCTGTCGGCCTTTCAGAAGTGACGCTGTGACGCAGTGACGCCATGACACATGACAATGCCGGGGTCATTGACCGTTCAGACGTCACGTGGTCGAGATTCATAATATTGAGTCGCGCTTGAATAACAAAGCTTACGCCATTGGTATTAGAGACGACAACGAGGGATATAATTTCATTGTTCATTGATTGAAGATACCCCGATCGATGTTGGACGTGCGACTACCGCCATATTCTGATAACTTGCATGAGGAAGCAAAATGGCGAAGTAAAACCTGTGTCTGACTTGATAATAAATTCAATCACTGTCAACAACTAAATCATGACCTCAAACAAAGCCTTGATTGCAAAACTTAAAACTATGCAGATCAATATAGGATAGGCTAAGAACGTTAGAAATGTTCAATACTGGATTAAGTTATGCTTAGAACTTTAGAACTTCTTTCAGTGTTACCGTATTGCATACATAGAGTCAGGCATTCCCAATGATAAACTACGAGTTGAGGTTTAGAGTTTAAAACAAAATAGAAGTCATCAATAACTAAACTTTGTAATTATCCTAGTAAGAGCAGCACTGAATGATCTTGAAAGTGCCGGTGTTAATACCGGGAGACCTAGTGCACCAAGCTGCCTTCTTCACACCGAGGGTTCTGTATTACTCCTACTTGCTGCGGTAATTTAATAGTAGTGCATAATTTCTATTGACAATTTTTACGCGTTGTTGTGTACAATGAAAATGTATGATTGTTGTATTTAGGCTTAAATTGCAATGTGATTCAATGGTCTAAATGTTACAAATTATCAATGCGCACAAAGCTTCAAGAGGTTCCTGTCTTCTCAATTAAGGTGTAGCATATTTGGCCTAAAACTTGCGTGATTCACAATGCGGATTAGCCAATTATTTAAAATTGTTTCATTTATCACGATAACAGGTAAAGCATATTGGGAAATTCACACAAATTTACCTAATTGTAGGAACACCTTCAAATAAGCTGAAAATTAGCCATTTACACGGTGACTCCAGTTGCCCTACTGTAAAGCAAGGTAAACTTGTGTCGTTCACACTCATCTGGCATCCCTGTATCATCATTTAATCCTACGTTCATTACTTTTTTTATCTTGCCATCTTTTATTCACGTGTGAATCTCCTTATGCTTTTGTATTCCTGTCTTCATTCCTTTATAATCTTGTATTTTTCTGTACAATCCTTCGTTTCAATCTTCCATTGCTGTGTTTATTCCTTTGTCATATTCTAGTCCTACGTTCATTCCCATGTTATCTTATAATCCCATGTTCAGTCATTAAAATTTTATCATCCATTGTAATCCTGTATTCCTATGTTAATTCTTTTGTTATATTGTATTCATATGTTAATTCCTTTTTTATATTGTATTCCTATGTTTATTCCTTTGCTATATTGTATTCCTGTGTTAATTCCTTTGTTATATTGTATTACTATGTTAATTCCTTTATTATCCTGTATTATTAGTTTCATTCCTTCATTATATTTTATACCTGTGCACATTCCTATGCCATTTTTCTATTCCTATGTTCATTCCTCAACCATCTTTTAATCCTGTATTCATGTCCCTGTATTCAACTGAATGAACCTATATTCATAATGCTGCCTTCTGTCGTCTAAATCTGAATTAACTATTGTCTAAATTAGTTCATCACAGCACGGTCAACTTTCACGACCGTTTCCATTCATCGAAATGAAACCATTATGCCGTTCAGTACAGCCAACAATCTAACATATCCCTGGATCACCGCAATGTCATTTCCCCCTGACCGAGCAATTCCTATACCGGAAATGACCTTCTGATTAACAAATGACGTCATACAATGACTATTACAATTACGTGTATACGCTACGTCACAGGTCGTTACGTTTGCACCCGAGGGTCAATGGCGACGATTTCACAATGGTTGCTCAGTTGCCTTTAGTTGACAGCAGGGTTCAAAGTGAGTGCGTCAGCATGCGTACGGTAATTGACACCGGTATCACCTGGAGACAATGTGCTTAATAGCTCGTCACCCGCAACGTTTATCGTCCGGACCTGAGGCCGATGTCACCGGAATGCACATTGCACATTGCAAGGTAATACGACGCAGTTTCAGAGATTTGTCCACAACAAATATGGTTTGTGTGTAAGCATGTAAGCAACTTATAATTATAAGATGCACTTCTAACGCACCATTGCGTTGTTGAGGTAGAAACTCCACAAAATTGTAGGTGCGGAAAATCGTAGGTGCGGTGTAACGGAAGGGAATTATATAAGGGGTATTTCAGGGGTTCAAATCCTCCAAATTTTTTGATACCTACAATTTATTATGCTTTGTGACAACATTTTAAAAAGTTTGTTAAAATTTGTTTGTAAGTCAACCGAAATAATTTTTTTAAAAAAGGTCGGCAAAAATGTTTGACTTTCGAACCCCCTTCCCCTCCTAAATGAAATCCTGGCTACGTCCCTGTTTACAAGTATGCGTGCTTTGTATGGAAATATGGTTAGGACGAGGGTCAGGATCATGGCTGTTTTTTGGGATTATGATTAACCTTAGGCGATAACGTGCCAAATTCTTAACCTCATAATCCCTGACCTAACATATATACCTAACCCGCATAATTATTAAACAGGCCTTATTATGGAACAATCTGTGAAGTCATTTCGTGATATGCTACCGGTGACCCTGGGACCAAAGACTGTTGACTCTTCTCCGTTCGGTAGCAAGAGATTTAGAACATAAGATTCGTCATCAACTTCGACCCATAGTGTGTCTGGAGGAGGCGCCGAGAGGCGCGGGGGGCGAGGCGGGGGTGGGTCCGTGAGACTCAGTTCGTTTGGGAAGGTGAGGATTACTGATCGTTTCCGTACGTATGGATGTAATTTGTTTCAACCCGTGTCCGTATTTAAAATTAATATATACATTAATAAAATATTTGTTACATAATTATTCTAATATTTTAGATCTTTTAACCAGAATATTTCTCAATTAATTGATGTTTTAGATTATTACAATTTTTTAAGTACATACTGAATTAGAATATATGCATATCATATTAATTACACAACAGAAGTAGTTGTAAATTTAATTTACTTTTGAACGCCAACGAGCGAATTTACTATGAAGCTTAACAATGTCACCCGGATGATTTAGATTTTTAACAAACCTGTACAGTAAAATCTTCTCAAAATAACGATTTAGTTCTCATGTGGCCTGTCATTGTATATTTGTTATTGCTTAATGTTTAATAGACTATATGAAAATTAAGATCTGCATGAACAACGAAAATGCTTCATTTTTAGCATTTATTTCCTTATTAAATACGATTTTGAAATATTTGGAAAATATGGCAGAAAATCGGATTTATAGACCTTAGGCTTAAATGTATTCGTTGCCCTTCAGCGAAGAATCACATTTAGACTAAACACCGGAA
>JAQFYQ010002795.1:0-11304 GCA_034694885.1 Buchholzia appendiculata
GTCACGCAGGAGAAGGGAGGGGGGGGGGTCGTCGAAGTATGACAATTTGTGACAAGGGGTGATCAGGGGAGGTTTAGCCCGACGTGACGTCACGCAAAAAAATGTGCGTAGCGCAAAAAATTATTTGCGTAGCAATCTTTTTTCAGAAATTTTGGATTTTTTTTTACAATTTTGTTGATTTTTATCGATGCCCCCCCTCCCGCTCGTCAGAGAATTTTTCACTCAAAGGGGTTTGTGATTTGTGACGTCATTATTTATGGGGGGTCGCGAGGTGTGACAGAGTGTGACAAGGGGGAGGGGGTCAAACATGCTGAAAAAATGCGTGACGTCATATCAGAACGGCCCCTAAGTTACTAACTACGAGAGCCATTGTTCAGGAATGAATTCACTCATGAGGCTCATCACTGCATGTAAGCGGAGGAGTGTTGCTTATGAAAACAGAGGAATGATGATGACGATATTGCGCAGAAGATCACGGCTTTGTTATGATATACAGTTGATCAGAGATGCAGCGTTTTACAAACGGTCTGCTCAGTCTGCTCGTGATTCATTGCAAAGGTATAAAATTTCTTATTAGAAGTATGTTTAGCGCTGCAGGCAACAACGCCTTGCACATGTTACTTCTGCTACGGCCCTCCCTCTCCCTTTCCCCACTCCAACTCCCTTCGATCGTCCTTCATTTATTTCTCCATTCTTCTTTCACTTTTCCCTCTTTCCCTTCCTCTTTCTCTCTCCCTTTCTCTTGCCTCCTTCAACACAGGCAACACATCCGATACGCCGGTATTCCGGCATACACAGACAGACCTTGTAGACAGAAAATCAGTAGAAATCAATGCTGCTACGTCGGTTTGAAAATTGACATGAACAACTGCGGCAGAAAAATAAAGAACGAAAAGAGCCTACGCGCGAAGGAAAGGGGGAGCAATGATAAATACAGACACAGAAATAGATTCAGAAGTACTTCTGAAAGAAAGAAAAAAAGACAGAAAGTAAGAAAGAAAGAAACAGAACTTAATGGAAGAACGACTTACTTTTAAAAGAGATAAGGACAGATAGAAGAGGAACTTATGTTATCAAAGTTATCAAAGCATGACAACGCAGTAAGATATATAGGAGGGGGGGCTGACAGATCAAAAGGGAAGAACGAGACGGACAAAGAGATGTTCAAATAGAAATTGAATGTAGTTGGTGTCAGGAAGAGCACGGTAGAGTGCTCTTCCTGACACCAACTAGGCAACAACACCTACACTCAATTTCTATGCGAAAAATTAATTTCATTTTACCTAAAACGGCAGCGTAATGCAATAATTCTCAAACAATATGGCAGCGCTCCAGATTTTCATTTTAAACCTGTTCCCGGCCCAATGATTTCATTTCCACACAGCTTTCTACTCCATTTAGACCAATTGTGTGCGCCTAAATAGATAAGCCAATCAAAGCCTCTAGAACAACCAAGGAATAAAATAATGAAAATCTTTTCTGCTGCTCTACTTACAATAAATAATTATAATTCAAACTCTTCAAATATCCACGGTTACATTAAACCTGCTATTTAATTCGTCCGTTATTTGATTAATTCTTGTAAAATCTTGTGAATATTCACAAAATATGACAAGATGACAAGAATGAGGAATAAGACTTACAGTGTTGCACACGTCGATGTCGACCTCATCCAGTAAATCCAGAAGTTTCTCCCGATCTCCGGAGCGCGCCGCCAACAGAAAATCCACCGTCTGGTCAGCCTATCAAAAACAACAAGCAGAAAATAGCTGTAATCATTGATCATTAAAGCATCACGGCTTAATACTGCCCACTGGTAAAGACAATATGATTCATAGAAAATAAACTTCTTAGCTGCTTAGCAGTATATGAATATATTCGTGGACAAGTTTAATACAACGTCTATTTTTATTTGAAAAATTAAATACGTCGGGATGATAATCATATCTATTTAAATTAACTAACAATAGAAATGTCCTACTAGTTTCATACAAAATTCTAAAAGTATCTCGACGCCTATTCTTAGAACACAACCGACGGACACGTTCTAAAAATAAATCCCTCATCACTAAAAGCTTTAATCAGGATAAAAGCAATCGATCAATTGTCACGCACGTGCATCACGTCAACACGCACGTCAAACTTGTGCGCATGCGCGTAGGGAACATGTCACAAAGTAATTAATCTCATTAAGAAGATGACCTTCACCGATTGGTCCTCATGAATCACCGAGAGGACCAGGACCAGTCCAGAGGACAGTAACTAAACTATATCTAGTCTGTCAAATCTAACTAAACCTTATCCAGTCTGCCAAATCTAACTAAACCTGTAGCAGCCTGTCAAATCTAACTAAACCTTATCCAATATGTCAAATCTAACTAAACCTTATCCAATATGTCAAATCTAACTAAACCTTATCCAATATGTCAAATAGCTAAATCTTATCCAGTTTGTCAAATTTAACTAAACCTTATCCAATATGTCAAATCTAACTAAACCATATATAGTCTGTCAAATCTTATCAAAGTTTCGTGCACATTGAAGCAACAACAGGGGATCTAAATGACGAGCGATATTAATATAACCCAACACAGCTTATTAGAGGCAACCTTGTAAGCCTACTGCATGGCACTGAAATGATAGTCAGTAATCATTGATTGGCCAAAAGAAATCCTACATTTTTATATAATATTTAAGTTTTATATTAATCTGATACCACATGATCCAAATAGTATCGACTCCATTCCGCGTGGTCGTTTACTGCTATTATCATCCACAGATTAGCAGTGATGTAGTCAAGGCATTTTTCCCCAGGCCAAGACTAGGCCAAGGCATGTTATCCAAGGCCACGGCAAGGCATTTGGAAAATTGGTCAAGGTAAGGCAAGGCAAGGCCGTAAAGTGCCTCAAGGCAACATTGAGGCATGAAATCAAGGCCAAGGACTAATCAATGCATTTTTTCAAGGCCAAGGTATTTTTCCAAGGTAAAGGCAAGGCAAGGCATTTAGAAAATTGGTCAAGGTCAAGGCAAGGCAACGCAGTAAAGTGCCTCAAGGCAGCCTTGAGGCAAGGCGTCAGGGCCAAGGACTACATCACTACAGATCAGTGTTATTACATTGTATACTCACACCAATATTTTTCAAAGGAATCAGATTCAGTTTTTATATGGAAATTATCTTTAATGCCAGAGCTTATATAATATTAATCTCAATAAGCATCTTTAGAGCTGTAAATAATTTCATCCTACTGCTGACTTCCAATCAGGTTCATCCTGATTTGAGAGGGGATTTAAATACGAATATTTTAACTTCAAATAACTTGACAAATACAAACAGTTACTCGGCAGCGGGAAATATAACAACGACAAGACTGGTTTGCTTCGATCGCGACAGAGATGAGATATGGCTTCGTTGCACACCGAAATATTTTTACCTTTCGGAACTTGATCACACACACTAATGAAATCATTCTCTCGTCACCATAGAGACCACGAGTCACCATAGAGACCACGAGACACGTGACAAGTTTTACTAATGGCGGCTTTGCCGTAAAACAGCTTCAACATTGCAATACAAGAACCATTGAGAGAAAAGATACAAACTCAAACTAACAGCAGCAGCGACAGCAGCAGCAGTAGCAGCGACAGCAGCAGCAGTAGCAGCAGCAGCAGCAGCAGCGGCAGCAGCAGCAGTAGCAGATGTCAGTTAATGACGTCACAAAATAGCTGCTGTATAACAGTACCTGCAGCTACACAGCAGTACCAGCAGCTGCACAGGCAGTGCCAGCAGCAGTGCAAGGAGCTGTACAGCAGTGCCAGCAGCTGCGCCAGTACTACCAGAAGGATTAGGCTTGTACTAGCTTAGTCGTTCAATGCTCATGTCCAGAGCAGATGTAAAGCAGTGGATTGCAAGAACCAAAACGAAGACGATAATTATGATTATCCAGACTTTATCTATGTAGTTCTATTTATACTACTCACTATAAACCACATGGCCCTTTCTCTCTAGAAAACTTTCGCTCATAAACAGTTTATCGTAAGCCAAGCTACGCGAAACTAGGCGGTTAATGGAATCCAACTTTTTAACTACATCATGAATTTAAAATACTCTCGGTACATTGATCTTAAATTAGCCACACAAATCCAAATCTTACAGCCAGTAAGTCGTTATTAACGAGTCCTCTCAAATAATCATGAATAATCAGTCGTTACTAATGAGCTCATGAATAATCAGTTGTTACTTAATGAGTACTCGCATGAATAATTCACTTAGCAAATTAACAATAACCGACAAAGTTAATCTAGAATATTATTATAATCCCAATAACGCTTAATTACCCCTAAATTATTCGAAAGAAAAACTTAACATCAACACTAAGTCTTGATTATGGTGTACATTACCTTACATTTATTCATCCATCAAAAATACTGTTGAACAAAAAATCTGAAAGATTTAATTAAGACTCATTTCAGCATTGTAGCAGTGAATTTCAACGAAATTGGTAATACAACTATTAATAGTGTTGGGATTACTTGTCAGTAAAATGGTTCACAAATCCTTCCAAATGTGCCTTCCGCACAAAACTCACCCATAATGTATCTATCAGGGTCTTCGTCCCACGTCTGAAAAACCACTATATACCATAACTATAAATGGCTTGAACAAATTGATTGATCAACATTTTCTTAGCAATAATCATGTTTAAAAAAATACTTTATTTTATTGAACTTAAAACTTAAATTTTGATATAAATGTAACCTATAGAATTGCATTACAACTGATTGCATCGTGCAAGCTCAACTACTTAACGAAATAACAGATCCAATGAGTGAACCAGTTAATCTTTGACTAAATACGTGATGTGCTATAAATAAAAAAAATACTGCAATTATGTGTTCAAGCAATTAAAAATTCAACCTTACTGTGCAAAAGATTTAAAAACTGGGCTTTAAAAACATCCGCCAGACTCGTCATTTAAATGCACCATAAAAAAAATATTCAAAGATGCAGCCATGCGTTTGATTGTCATAAAAACTTGGAATTCTGCCAGCGTCAAGTTCTTTACTTATTCATGACTAATACCAAACATAAACCAGCCGGCAAGTCGGCAAGCAGCAGACTTGGCAGCTAAGCCTACAAGAGTATACAGAACACGTAGAGAGATATAGTCGGTTAAATCTCTCAGCAACCAATGCAGAGACTTAGCACATAGATGATTCAAATAAGACAACGGCGACCTCCCAGGTGAACGGTGGGGGGTCAGATGAACGGTGGGGGGGGGTGCAAGTGTAGGACTAATCCCAGAGAAGTAAGACAGTTGATTATTATTTAATCTAAACCAATAATGAATCAAAAATAATATTTAAATCAATGTTTATGCAATACAAAACTAAAGGAAAATAAAATGTCATAGAATATCTCAAATAGAAGAAGCTGGGTTATAGAATGCCATTATTATAGTGTATCTAATCAGTCTGTGAAATCTTATTTGAACTAAGCGATAGATTCTGAGCCTTTAAATGACCAGATTCTTTCACTAAATTGCAAGTTTGATAATAATTATTAGCAAATCGATGTTGATGTATTTTCCACATGTACATAAATGCATCTCAAATATATAAACATCAGCAATTAAGCAATATGGATATCAGCATATTCATTTGTAAATAACCACATTTAGAATTGTTAAGTTTTTAAGACAACAACAAAAAAAAATTCTGGAATAAACGGTTCGAGTTACGAGATCATTAAAATTGTAATGACGTTAACTAATGTGTCTGAGACCGGAGTCCTACTTTCATACAGGGTTTAAATGTTCAATGTCAAATTTTAGTTTAAGCTCTTATTCATGAATAAAAATATTAGATCTGTCAAAATCTTTAACAATCAACTGTCAAAGGTTGCTGGCACAATTAATGGACGGGGTAATACGATCTCCCAAAACTGTCAAGTACTAAGATCTGCACTCATAACTGCAGTCAGTCGTAAAACTTTTTGCTTTACATTTTCAGCCCGGCGTAGTTTAAATACCTTTCTCTGCAGGCTACGCCAGTCTGCCCACGGTGATCACACGCACACACACACACACACGTACACACACACGCACACACATACACACACACTCATAACCTCACAAGGTCGATCGTTTGCATAATAGCGCTTGGCAGTATGTATTTGGTAAACACCGTCCCCAAACTCTACTGCCAACTACAGTGTATACCTATCATAATCATTCATACGACCCGCTGCTGTGTCGCAGCCAACATTAATAATTATTTATAGCCACTCATATACTGGCCCTATTTCGTTCCCCCGACCGAGCCACCGTCAATGCCAAATGTTGACAATTGTTCAATATAAAGTTGATTAATGTCTCCGACACACAGAGTCGTCGCTACACATGGCTAATCAGGCGTGCCTTTGACGGGAGCTACAGACATTCAAAACAACAAAGTTGCTCCTCGCTATATCACTGACGTACTTCGTCATAGGCATTGCTCGAATAACTACAACATAATCTGCTTTGTATTCGTCTTCTACATTACAATACAGATTTGCAACGCTTATAAATACTTCACAGACTCGAGACATAATAAACGTTGCAGTCTCTTCGTCTCGGTAACTTATTTCGCTACAAGCTGTCAAACAGAGAAGCAACGAAGTTCTTACAAGACGTGATAAATTTATCACCTTTGCTAGACGTTCCAGTGCCGAGTGCCGTTCTTGGACGCCTGCCAAAGAACGGCTAATTTGGCCGAGTGCCAGGAAACGGCTGTTGATAAAGTGCCAAAGGGCGGAGTTTTGTAGGGCGAGTGTCAACCGTGTCAGGGCAACCTGAGGTCACGTGCCATAACAATTCTTGGCTACGAGCCAATTTAATACATCAATTGACATTATTACGATTATTTAAATTAAACTTGATATTTCACTTTTATTTAAACACCGCAGACCAAACAACGGTTTCAAATCAATCCACGATGTCGAGTTTACCTAACCGGGGCCAGTGGGCTAAGCGAACACGTCCGTTTACAACCAAACCTTAACAGCCAATACCAGTCTAAACGGCCCAGCAACAGGGGCGCAGAGCATACACAAAATTTGCCCGATTATGTTACAAATGTTACCGCTTGGCCTGGAATTGAATCCAGGACCTTGAACACGAGACAAGCCTCAACTGACTGAGCTATCGGCCGCTTTATAATCTCTTTATCTTACCTCAGCATAAACTCTTTTATCTATCTCGTCAATGTCATGCTTATTTCTGACTAATCGGACAAAAAACGACTGTATCAAATGTCTGGCAGAGTAATGTCAGTACCATATCTGTCTGAATGAATAATGTCTGCACCGAATATCTGGATGAGTAATGTCTGCACCCAAAATGTCTGGATGAGAGATATCCATATCAACCGTCTGAAAAAATACATAACTGGCTATTTCTACACGAAAGGAATGCCGCTCTATCAGCACCTAGCAAGTTAACTACTCTGCTGACTCGAGAGAGAGGTATAGCTCCAGTTTCAACCGCCACGATCCAGCTATGATGAAATAACAAACATCCTTTCACCGATCATACTGATAAATGCAGTCTAACTAACTGCCAAGGAATGATAGCGAATCTTATCAGCCAACAATTCATCTGTCTCAAAGTTCCACCGACGGAATATTAAAACGGAAATTGTTTTCCTATGGAAATAAATTGTAAGCACCACACACACAGTGATCATCTAACTCTTTATCTCGTTTCCGTTCATCTCTCGATTCAGTTACAATTTTGTTCGGAAACGACGTATTCATCATGAGGGTAACAAAGTTCAAAATTGGAGCAAAACCAATAAAAATAATTTGAATGATGTGCATTTGATTTACTGCATTGAGAGAGAAAAGAATAAATAATCATTCAAATTTATTTGATAGTTTGAACCTAAATTCTATTACAAATATAACTCTAAAGATAATTCTAAGACGATTTGGCCCTGTAGAGAGAATGAAATACATTAGCAATAAACTAAAAAGTGCTTGAATTAGGAAACTTAAGTAAATATTGAAAAGGTAGTGCGAAAAGGATGTTGAAGTGCACAATCACTGTAATCCTTCAAATCTCTGGTGAGTCTGGTCAGAGTAGATGAAAAACTACAAGGAACAAGCAATCTAGGCAGTCTAGGAAAGCAATCCAGGAGTCGTGGCTGTTTAAACAATGTGTGTACACCGAAAGAGCAGACAATCTTGTCCTATGCACATAATCTAGGCTCGTAATCTTTCCATTGCACATATTTTGACTAAGTAAAGTGATGCATCATACGACTATAAAAACATAGAATAAATGTGTACACTTCAATCATCTCTTTCTAAAGCGTTATAAACTTAAGCGGGATTTATTAGAGTCTTACAAATGAAAATAAATACAATCCTGATGTTATTTATCTTCTTCTGCCCAATCCCTAATGCCATCGAACGATCAACCCTTTCTCTCGTCGTCATTCCCTCTAGATTCTGTCTGACCAATCCTGATCTACCACGCTTCGTTTAGCAAAACTTCACCCCTAATGGGATAGGTCCAGTGTTCCAAAGTGGCAAGACAAGTAATCACATGTGGCAACAATGGTGAGATGTATTGCATGTGTGTCACTGAGTAGACGGGTAGATGATGAAAACATTTCAAGTATTAACTTTATGCTACGATTTAAAAACACAAGGGGCTTTTCCATGCAAAAATTGAGCATAGTCGAAATTGGAAAAATTATTCACAGACTGAAATTATAAATTACAGCAGTAACAAGGTAAATTTGTAATACTGTTAACGCATTACATTCAAGTGTAAGGTAAAATGCAATACATACCGGAAACCCTTCATCGGGCGGCTCAACAGCAGTCGGCATGATGGCGGAAATCAGTTTCTACTAAAGTTCTTCTATCGACCTTCCTCTCTATCTCTTGTCACAATGTCGCAATTAGAAGAAATCAGTGAATCTCTTCTTCACGCGCTCCAATGCGCGCTACTAAAAGAGAAACGACCTTTAATTTCTAATGCGACGTCCAATGTTTTCTGTACGCTCTTTTGGGGGAGAACCATAAATATTCTCCAATATTTCTTCGATACTCGCCTTATTATAGACGACAGAATTAATTCAACGCGCTTAGTCGCGAGAGAGAAAATAATTTGCGTATTTCTCTCGCTCTTTTCCAAGCTTCTTTCATCCCCTCACACAGACTCAAATACAAAGAGCGCAAAAACTTTCGTGACGGGCGTCGATAGATGGCAGCGCTTCACTCCGGAACGATGCTAAACAACAAACTTCTGGTCCTGGTCGTGGTGGTCTATGCGAAAAGTTTCCAAAACGAAATGAGACGGTGTGCAGCTCCCTCGCCTCGTGCAGTCTGCCGGTGGAATGCGAGAACTCAGCAGACTTGGATCAGCAGCGACTCAGCCGCCTCCACTCACACACAGCCTGTGTAGCACCGTAGTGCCAGCTGAATTACAATGCCAATACTGTCTGAGGTAGTTCAGCCGATCAGATAGCTTGCACTAATACTCAGCTAAATCAGTGCTTGGATGAAGTACATTGAGCTCAATTGTCAACGTAACCATGCGGTCTGGTAATCGTACAACTGCACGGTGTACAAAATACCAACTGCGAGAGCGCAATGGAGAGAGCGAGACTGATTAGGATTCTATGAACGATCGGTTTATATATGCATCGAGATTTACAACTGTGATTTTAATATTGTAATTCAACATAACGCACCTAAGTGCTAGTCACAGCCCTAACTGAGATATATTTAACCAACTAAAGTCGGGTTTATTACAGCACGTCACACCGAACAAACAAACAGTGAAGAAATCTCTTCTATCGATGTGACCTACATAGGCGCCAAGCTTATATTATGCAGAGTGCAAAGTCAATTCAATTACCATAAAAAATCCTAAAACAAATGCTTATATAAATTGTTTACTTAGGCACAGTGGATGTACAGAGCTGTTTTTAAGCAATTGCTGTAAATATAACCCATGGTGATTTGGATATTCTGGCATGTTATGATCAAATCTGTGGCTAGCCAGTCTCGCACTTAACGAACCCTCGCCAAAACTCGAGCTCAACATGCTCGTTTTGTGATAGAAGCAATGCATTAGACTTTATCGAGCACACTGTGATCCACTAATCTCACGTGTGCTCGAAAAGGTGAGCATCTAGGTTATAATCAGGAAGAGTATCAGGCTGTAAAATCACTTTTTAAGAATTTCAAAATGAAAAACGATGCGCATGTGGTTCGGCTGCGGTTATCATGGGAGCACCAGTGACATGACCTGACCTAGTATGACCACCACATGATGTGACCTATGACCTGACCCAGAAAGGACAGAGAAATGCCAGTATGACTCATATACCAACTGACAATGCATTATAGACTCCGCCGTAGGATGATGTACAAAATTAAACTTTTTCGTTTAAAAAACGTTTTCTATTAGTAATAAGTTTCAATAAATGAACAATTCAATACGTTACTTAGTCACAACTGTTGGGATCAAACATACTTCTGCAGTCACATACTTATCACAGTCCCTCAGGACAGGGACACTGCAGAGCCTGCCATAAGAAATTGGGCCCGACTACCAGCACTTGATCTCTGTGACTGTGGAGACATCCAGGCTATGGTACACATCGTTGATTCATGCCAGTTAACGAGGATCTGCTGTGACCTGCAGGCAATACACGAGGCAGACACTAAAGCTTTGGAATGGCTGACCCACTATACTCGCGTTTGAGCAATCGATAACAGCAACAACCACTACATCAGCACTCCTAAAAATGTTGACCAACGATATAATAAATTTGAGCTTGCACAAGACTCCAATGAAGTAAAATGGATTAACAGCATTGTTTTCTTTCCTACAGGCTGACATCGCTCAAACACTGACTGCTGTAATACATTATAGTCCGAGTTTACTGCAGCGCCAATAGAGCAATAGGTAGATTGCATAAGCTTTGTAGTACGAACCCGCCGGATTGCATTACCTAGGAGAATCAATACAGTGGGAGGCGCAATTCAGCTTCAAGTATGTCGCTTTATGGTCGTTTCAGAACCTACGACGACACAGCGCGACACGAAAAAAATGCTCTGATGTCAGGTGACCTCAGAGCATTTTGTGCGTCGTCGAGTTGTCGCGCGACAACCGCGCGATAACTCAACGACGCAGAAAAATGCTCCGAAGTCTTTTTGATCTCCGACCGAAACGGTCACGTGACCTGAGAGCATATCTATGTGTCGCGATGCGTCGCGTGAGGTTGTGAAAGCCTCAAGAGGAA
>JAQFYQ010002796.1:0-11302 GCA_034694885.1 Buchholzia appendiculata
GGTTGGTGGTTAAGTCAAGTGTAGTAATACGCTAGACATAATAACCATCGCCAGGACCTGTCTTCGGACAGAGCACTATCATCATCATCATCATCATCATCATCATAGACAGTTGTGTGTGAATTCTTTAGAAGTTGACTTAGATAGTTGTGTGTGAATTCTTTAGAAGTTGACTTAGATAGTTGTGACACAGACATTTGTGTGTGATATTGTGCAGTTAGTTGACGTAGACAGTTGTGTGGATATTGTGCAGTTAGTTGACGTAGACAGTTGTGTGGATATTGTGCAGTTAGTTGACATAGACAGTTGTGTGTGATATTGTGCAGTTAGTTGACATGGACAGTTGTGTGTGATATTGTGCAGTTAGTTGACATGGACAGTTGTGTGTGATATTGTGCAGTTAGTTGACATAGACAGTTGTGTGCAGTTAGTTGACATAGACAGTTGTGTGCAGGTAGTTGACATACAGTTGTGTGCAGTTAGTTGACATAGACAGTTGTGACTGACTGTGTGTGATATTGTGCAGTTAATTGACATGGATGTCATAGACAGTTGTGATGATGCTGTGCAGGGCAAGCAAAAGCAGGCGAAGAGAACAGAGACGTTCTTCAAGTTCTGCAACGCCAAACAAGCAACACTTCTGTGTACGGATGTAGCTGCTCGAGGACTGGACATCCCTGAGGTGGATTGGATCGTCCAGTTTGATCCTCCCGATGATCCTAAGGTCTGATTGTAATTAACTTTGTAGATAATTATTATCGCTACACATGGCTTGGCAGAGCGAGCAATCGAAGGGAGCATGTTAGAATTCGTGTTTCTTCACAATTTATACGGCAAGTTTCAATGTACTACTTATAGATGTTGACTGTGGCTTGGCCAATTTGTTTAATGTTGTGATTAATTTATCATAATTGTTTTGTAAAACAAATGGCATTCGTTATATTTGTGTTACCCTTGTTTATTAGTGTTATGCATATGTTGATATAGTGTTGTTAGTTTTGTTGTTGTCGTTGCTTATGCTTATGTTGCTAAACATAAATGTTTTATAGTTAATAATATATCTCTTTATGTTGTGGTGTTAAACTATAAAACTAAAACGGATTGTTATTATTCTTGTACAGGAATACATTCACAGGGTCGGCAGAACGGCTCGTGGTGAGGGGGGCATCGGTCACGCTCTGTTGATCCTACGACCCGAGGAATGTCGCTTCCTCAACTATCTCAAGCACGCCAAGGTTCCCGTCACCGAGTACGAGTTCAACTGGAACAAGATTTCCAACATACAACCTCAGGTACACAATCGCCAGCAGTGTCATGGTGCCAGTGTGGGATTTGTGGTAAAATAGGTGGGGGGATGGAGTCAGACGCAAAATCTCTCTCTGATGAGCAGGGTGTGGCGATGGTCCAAGGTTAGGTAATGACCAACCCCCTATGCATTTTTTCACATGAGGTGGAGGGTCATGCCATTCGCCAGGGGAGTTGAAACCGCACATCCTCCTGACAAGTCTCACCCTGGATTGTATAGTGTTGAACTATTGTAAAGTTGTGTCAGCTTGTATGCGTGCAGTGTTGAATTATAAGCATACTTCAGTATGCAATAGTGTACTTACTTGCATACTGGTTGAAGTGTTTTGTCATGGTTAGGTGAATTATTTTGTGTACTTGCATAACGTGTATGTTGTGTATATAAAAAGCATGATAAATTGTGATTAATGTATTTTGCACTTGTGGATCACCACCTATTTCCAGACACTTAATCACTTTTTTTAAAGGAATATCTAGATTTGTCCAGTAGAGTCAACTCACCACGTGCAACCCTTCAACTCATTCCTTTTCTGCAAATCTTCCAAATATGTTTGTATCGTAACGTCTTGAACTAATACAATTCCACATAGAACTGTTTTGATGATAAATGAATTTCCTAGCATTGCACCAAGTGCAACTGTTTCTATGTTCAGTATAATAAGTCTAAAGCCCTGCTGTCCATGTGTCTAGTAAGCAGCTGTTAACTCTCTCCGTTGTGTAGTTAGAGAGACTGATAGAGAAGAACTACTACCTACACCGGTCTGCACAGGAAGGCTACAAGTCGTACGTGCGAGCCTACGCGTCCCACTCGCACAAGGACATCTTCGACGTACAGCAGCTCGACCTTCAGAAGGTCGCTCTCTCGTTCTGCTTCAAAGTGCCGCCTTTTGTCGACCTACGTATCCTTTCCTTGCTGATCATAGTATTATTATTTTATGTTATGTTGTGTATGATCCCACTAAGGTCAGATTGTAAGTAATTTTCTGTTAAGGTTGTAATTAGTTTTCAGTTGAATCGGAGCAGTATTGGGCCGCCTTTGTATGGGGTAATGAGTTGCATAAATTGTTAAGTTGTAGTTTGGCATGCATTATTGTTATGCTCATGTAGTTACGCTATAATGCTGGTTATTACTCTTTTTTGTTTATTGGTGTCAAATGCCACAATAAAATTGGTAATTAGATAAAATTTTATTTTTAAAGTTGATAATTCTTTATTATTGCAACATTGGAGAGTAGCATTAAAAGGAATACAGAAAAGCAACTTATAGTGATTTATATAGAGAAATTGTCTGTTTTAAAAAAAAAACTAACTCACTTGGTATCAAAATCGGCACCCGATAAGTCTTTATGGGATTTATTTGTACTGTGTTAATTTGGTTATAGTAGCAGTTGTGCAGCTTTGTTGCAGCTTACAGGTTTATGCTGAGGGGCCATTTAATGACACCTGTATTGAATGTTGTCTACCTGTGTTCCGTTTCCTTAACTGTATGCACACACAGAAGTGAGTGCTAGCCGGAGCGGAGGCGCCTCGTCCGGACAGAACATGCACCGACGCAAGAACAGCGGCAGCTTCGGCTTCCGCAATACGAAGCTCGAGCATAAGGCTAAAGTCTTCAAGCAGGTCAAGTCGAGTAAGAAACAGAAGAGTGGGGGAGGAGATCGACGACAGTTTTCACGATGACCTTCGTGAACTCGTAGACTGTAAATACATGAAGCTATGGTGTATATACATGTTGCAGTTAGGTATTGAAATAAATGCGACAGAAAGTATCTGCTTTATGGAAAGATGAAAATATGATACTGTACAAGGTCTTTGAAGTGTTAGGTACTATGTGATAAATTCCCATTCACTGGCAGCTCAGAGTGAGAAGCTCGAATTTCTTGATAATTCTGTTTTATTGTTTGGGCTGTGTTGCAATTCTTCACTCTATCATGAATTTATTTTTTCCTAATATGCCAGTACAAACACTGATTGTTCAAGTCTCTTAGGATAATTGAATACGTCTGCATGCAAACGTTGCAACTATATAATAGATATATTTATATGCGGTGTTATATAAAAGACTGTTGCAGTAGGTCTGTATTGACTCTGATGCAGGGCGGGTTCTTGTCGGAATTGTTATTGGTGTGAATTTAAATTGACGATTGATTCATTTCTGTGAACTATTGCTAATGATCTTTTAATTAAACTTTGAACATTCAATACTTCCAGTCGTACTGATAAGTCGTCATTGTAAAACAGGACAAGACAGAATTAACTCACCATTATCCTTCTTCTACTTCATTTGTTTTGTAGGAAGAAAAACTGCACTTGCACAAGATTTTGCACTTTCCAAGTAGAAATTGTGTTACTTTGTGTCATTTTTCTCTCGTTCAAGTTACTAATTCAAATATTTGGAACTTCCCGATTTAGTATTCATTGTCTGTAGAAAAATACTATTTCAGTGCGTTGAAAATTAGCCCTGATCCGACAAGTTAAGTTGATTCTAAATTTGAGAATTATTACTAAAATCCTCTGTTGATGGGTTCATTGATGATGCATGTTTTTTCCCAATAGGCCGTATTCAGTATTGTGCCCAACGAGATCATTTGTGTAAGGAACAAAAAATGGCAATTTTATGTCGTATCATCCGGTCTGACTTTAAAAAATGTCAAATATGGAAATTTATCGAGTCGATGTAATATAAACCTAAACTGATGATGGAATACAATAATCATAAATAATTGTATTTCCCTACGGTATCTAAAAGGACCTGTCATGAGCCTTTGTAAGCCAGCAAACACAGTATGAATCACACTTAATGGCCATGATTGAATATTAATAATAGAAGAATTTGGTAGCTGGGAAAAATTCTTGCTGACTTCGATTATTACCGCAAATGTAATGGTCTCTGTTTAATCGATTTCATCCAGACAGAAATCAAACATAGTTTTAAATACAGCATTAAATACTGCTCTACACGTTGCAATTCGTAACTACTGTTTAGAAAGACAAAACAAATGTCCTATTTTTAAAAGTAAGGCTACAATTATATTTATCCCCTCCCAGTTTTTAAAGCTCAAAAACTCGACTAGTAATATATCACACAGTTCACACTTCAATAAGTGGTTGTGTAACATTACGGCCTTTCACATAATGTATAGCACTGAAAAATCAGATATTTCTTACGCATGCACTATTTTTTTGTTTGCAACAGCTGCTGCAAATGCGAAGTTTAAAATGATTTTAGAATGCCTAAAATTGTATTAATATGCTTCAATGCCATTATTTAGACTTGCTGAAGTTTTCTCAGCCGCTCCTCAATTTCAGAGTCTAATTATTATTTATT
Source organism: Buchholzia appendiculata (assembly GCA_034694885.1). NCBI lineage: Eukaryota > Metazoa > Annelida > Clitellata > Enchytraeida > Enchytraeidae > Buchholzia > Buchholzia appendiculata. The sequence continues at coordinate 4,634 of JAQFYQ010002796.1, forward strand.
GAGTGCACTTGTGAATGGAAAGTGCAAATGTACACAAAAATGACCCGCCGATATCGCTCAAACCAATTTGTAACTTAATTTCTTACTAAAAGAAATGAGAAGTTTTCAAAATGTAGTTACACAGTACTCGCCAGGGCAGCGTCGTGGTACTACCGGCCCCAGTTTGCTTCTGATTGGTGGCTATAAATAGATCATTGATTTGGATTGGGTTATATTTCTAACTGGGTCGTTAACGAGTCAATGATCATTAACTAGGCCAAACTATCCCGTTGGAACACGTAGCCATCTGGCGAATACTGATTTGTATAAAACAGCCCAAACGAGGATCTGTGCAGCAATGTTAAATAAGGTGTCACATACTGTATGTTGGCTTTCTGTGCAGCTCAATCATTAATCATTGTAGTTGCATTTTACCGGAATATATTAAGTTTTCATAAGATAAATTTGGCATTTTAGTTCCTAGTAATTTATTGGGAATGCAAATAATGCAGAGTGTGACCCGGTGTGCAAAATGGCACCCCCCCTTTATACAAAATTGTAGGTTTTCTGACAAAACAAAACGTAATAGTTTTATTTTAAACTTCAGGAAATACTATTTATTTCAGGAAATGCATGAAATAATTTCTACATATTTATAACTGATTTTGTTGATTAATCATTAATAGACAATTTGAACCACTACAGAGTTGTACATGTTTTAATAACAATTCAAAATGTCAGTAATGTCATTTTCAGCAAGTCGTTAAAAGTAATATTTCAGAGGGATAATTTTGTATTTAAAATTAGTTTCAACGCTTCTCAGTAAGCATAAGATGTACCGAGTGACGTCAAAATGTACTAAAGCTGTAAAGCCACAATCTATGTGACAACAAAGCGTTGGTCAGAGTCAGTAGTCAAGACACGTTTGACACGGCCTAAGCGTTACGTTAATGCATGATCTCTCCATCACGCTTCGAACTGGAATTCAATCATTGTAACAAACTTGTAACCCGTTGACCTCAGAACTCGGTGGAGAGCAGACGAACAAACCGCTAAGATGATTAATGGGAATATAGTCCATGACCCCTGGATTGGCCTGCCAAGCTTAGACCTTCCTTGACACATGTGGTCAAGACAGTACAAATTCGTACAGGACAGGAATACTGCAGCGCCTGTCATAAGAAATGGAGCAACTATCACAGTCACACAGTTGACTGCGACTCTGTGACTGTGGAAACATTCAAACTATGTCACACATCGTAGATTCATGCCTGTTAAAGAGGCTCACTGGGCAAACACCGACGCTTAAGATTGCCTGACTGAGGCTGACTCGTACGTGGGCGTACGATAAGTTATAACTACAATGTTGTAACAAATTTCAACAATAAAGACCGGTAGTCAACAAAATTCGCGTAAGTTGAATATGTTGGATTTCTATGTGAGTGGACGACATGGAGCAACCTACAAATACACAACCCAAAACAAGCGACCAGAAGAAACAAGCTGTTACAGTGCTTAAATAAATCTGGAACGACTTGCCTGTCAGATCAATCAAAGAACGAGCTGTTAAATCAGCCGTTCAGAAGCGACTGCGCGTGCATGCTCTGGAAATGATAGGATTATGAAGGTCGCTTCACAGAGATGACATTGACCTCTAATAAGACATCTACTGCAGCGTGTTTTTCCTATACAGACTTGTTGTCATTAAACTAATAACGACACACAAGAATTTGGTTACTACTTTTAATTTTCTGGATTTAAATATGTGTAACTATTCCGTCATTAATAGCCATTTCAATACGAAATTTTGCATTAACACGTTGAAATTATTTTTCTATATTTCTGACAGTTCCAAAAAACAATTTCACTAACGGTTAGAAAGCTTTTTTTCTTACGAGGTGTTGTTGTTATTTGCACGCCATGTATGTTTTTGCAAGTTTCACCTCCCCCCCAACGCAAAATTATTGGGTTAACTAAATTTCTGCCCGTTGTCTTCGAAATATGGTTTACGAAGTAGTCCTGAGTATGATTTATGAAGCTTACAAAAACAGCATTATTCTTTATTTAACATTAGAAACAAATAAATCAGCTTTAAGAGAACAAACTAACCAAGTTCTACTATAGAATTCCTTGACAACAATATCTGTATCAAGGTTTCTGAGGGAAAATAACCTAACAAATAATTATTCGTGGGACCACCCCCCCCCCCGGGGGGGCCCCAGCTAATGCGAAATCTATCTGAAGATCCCATTATTCCCTCCACCCCCTCTCCCTTCCACACTCCCCGTGGCGTTGACATACTTCCAACGGAACGCCGTTGGTAAGGGGTATTCTAAAAGGATCTAATCAGAACTTACCAGGGTAGAATGCGCATGCGCATTGCTTACAATACATTTAATAACATACCCCGTAATTTCGCTAATCGCTCCGCTGCTCCAAAGCACCTGATTGGCGGAGCGAAAAGTGGCTGAAAGCATTCACAACTTCTGTTTGCGCACAATGAATGCCATTCACAGACGACCAACAATTCCTTATCTCTGACAAGCCATCAGCCCGTGTACGAAGAACCTAATGGTTTATTACCCTCAGTTCTCTAGTCGGTTAACGACCGTTGCCTGTCTGATTCGGTATAAATGTAGAATTCATCAGGCCGTCTCTTCGAATACCTCTTAGATGTGCTGCAGAAGTTCCTGCCTCTGATCTGGGTCAACATCTATGAAGAGTTTGGAAGTCAGGTTCTATAACTGAGAAATTGTTGAAGAGCGGTGTGCTTAAAATCGCTCCTTGGGTTCGAGATCGTTGAGAAACCAGGTCCTCGCGTTTGGGCTTTTTGACGAGCCAGATTCTTCGCGATCATTGAGGAGCTGCTCTATTCTTACTTTCGAGGTAGTCAGCAACGAGAAGTTTCTTCTATGGTTCTGCTGCACGCTATGGGTCCCGATGTATCTCTGCCTCTGTCTCCACAGAGCACTGAGAGCGGCAGTGGAGAGAGGTTAAGTACTCCAGAGTACCTCGCGCAGCTGTTGAAGGACAAGAGAACTCTGCAAGCTTTTCCCAACGCTTTCCTGCACGTGGAACGCGTTCTGGATGACGGTTTGTGATCATTGCTGATGTTTGCTATTGTGTGTGTGTGCCTGTTAGTTGTTTTTATTTGTTTGTTTGTCTGCATAAGAATATTCAGCAACAATGGTCTATATTGTGCCTTTGACAAATATGACCTGATGTGCAACTAGCGTACAACATTACAATAATTATTGTCGTAACATTATACGGGCTTGCTGTATGTCACTAATAATTTGCTTGATGTAATTAATAAATCCCCGGTTAACTATTTGAGCATTGTCATAATTTGATGTCCATTTGTCAATTAATTTACGTGAGCTTCGTGAGGACACGTAATGTTGATATTGACAATATCGACGCTTTAAAAAACAGTCTCAAGGGAGCATACCCGGTGTAACAATATCTAAACGCTCATCACTACAATATTTTCTATTTAATTAAGCGATTAGTGTTTAGTCGAATGCACTTTATGGCACAAAAATTCTCTTGACAATACTGGTCGGATCCGACACGTGGAGATGCAACGACCATAACATGACCCGCTAAGTTGTAAAGCTGTCGCGTGTTTTCAGTTTGTTGCGAATTGCTAGCAGATTATTATTAGAGGTTTCACGGCGATATATAAGCAGGGGTTCTTCAATTTTGTTTCTTGGCGTACGAAAGCTTAAAATTGCAAAACACTAATAATTAATATTTTTATTTTTACCCTCTGCGAACTGAGCATTCGCGACACTGACTTGTCGTAATTTGACTGACAAAATAAGTGCTACAAAATAAAATTGAACCTAACATTACGTCAAGTATAGCCTAGTAGTAAAATTGATTATATAATATCACCATTTCAGTGGTATTTAAATTAATAATTAAGTTACTTCCGGTTGAAATTGGTCCAGAATTTTATCTTAGAAGAATGATTGACTTATATTTGTTAGCATGACTTAGCGATATCAGGTAGAATCTTCGAGAATTTCAGGCTTATTTATTTATTTATTGATTAGTTCAAACCCATGCTTAAGGTATGGTTTCCATTTAATTTGTGTTCGTTCGGCATCCCTTTTCTGATTTTATTCTTAAAATGTTGCCTCAAACAAGTAAGACATATTCAGTTGGACTAATGTTGAGAGCTACATCGATAACTAATTAAATATTTCATTCGTTTCAACAACAAATCACCTAGCGCGGTTCGCCTTTTAAACTCATCCTTCACACCACCGTATAACCAGGGTAATTTTAAATTCATTTAAATGAATTGGAAACGTCAACAAGGTAGGAAGGCCGCTATGTTAACGGTAGAAGTCATCGTGTGCGTTGTCTTCAGTATTTTCCGCCCAAGTATATGTTCTACATCATCAGCAAAATAGCGTTGACATTTGCCGGTGTCCGGAAGACGGAAAGTTTTCTGAAGTCCACAAGGCAGTGTTTCATCTAAGGACTGTGTGCCCGACTCGGTGAAGAAACGCGAAGTCCTTTAATCAAAACCGGAGAGTTCGAGACCAATTAAGACCAAGACCGGACGGCTTTAGGCCAAGATCAAGACCGGAGACTTTAAAACGAATTTTGGAATGTTCGAGGCGCAACTCTTCAGAAACCGGTAGCCCTCGATGACTAGATTAATAGCGAGCACGAAAAATTACGATGTTCGTGTTTTAATATACCATTTTGGGACACATAATTTACTCGCTTATATCTCTTTTATCAAATTACTTCCGGTAGGCAGAAAGCTCATTTGGATACCATAAAATAGCTACAAATTGCGCATTAACGTTTCATATTATCCTCAAAATACAATTATTCGTAAAGAAACTTAATTTATTTCAAGCAATTATTTCATGTAGACAAACAATTTAATATCGACACAAAATATCATATTTAATTTTGAGGGAATCTGAAAAGCTAACGTGCATTTCATATCTATCTTATAGTATCAAACGATCGAGCTTTCTGCCTACCGAATAATTTAATCAGAGAGATTAAAGAGCGAAGATTTATTCTAAATCGGGCACAAATAAAGTTAGATTGCCAATTTGCCAGTACTACAATAATTTATTCTATACTTTGTGTAAACAATCACACTATGAATTTAGCTAAATATCATAATTGATGAACTGTTATCAAATGGAAATCTAATCTATTTCTGTTTGAAGTAGATGCCTGATTCTTAAACCTTGAGCACATTGATCCAACGCGTGTTTTGTTTAATCATTGTAGACACACGATCGGCTGTAGGCCCTAGTCATGATGGTTTGTTATGGAAAATGTAATAGATTTTTTTATATACTATGGGCTTTATAATGATAATGTACTAAATTTTACATGCGTCAAGTTTGAACCAATAAATAAAATAAATAAATAAAGGATTGTTTAATATTCTCATGATATTGACCAGTCAAGTAACCACATGCTCATACCTATTGTGCATTGAAGTTTGTGAACATTATGCGAATGTATAAATATTTGCATTACATGTTGACTCTTGCCATTGCATGGATCGAATACATATACATACTCCTTTAATGCATAAAACTTGAAACCACCATCGCCTTATTTTCGCACTCTTTTGGAGCCAATGTTAGCGATCGAGAATTCAATATTTGGGGTTTTCTGCTTTGAAAACCAGAAATTGTCTAAACTTTAAGCATTTGAAAAACACCACATTCTAACAATAGGCCTGCGTTAGATTATGGCGTAGAAATATGCAGACATGGTTGACACTTGACAAATTAGAATGGGGCGCTTGGATCATGGGGTCCCCGAGTTACACCGTCATAAACGATCAGCATCTAGTGCGCTTAGACGGTTGATTAATATTCGCCTGAAGATATTTACACAATTGCAGTGAAAATGTTATTAAAAATGAATTGCAGAGAATGCCTGACAAGGCATCCCTAAAAAGTTAATGGAGGCAAAAATCCTGGAAATGGTAGCGAAAAAAACCATGGAGGAATCCTGGAAAAGTTCGCTAAAAGTATTTAAAACGGTTGAACAAATCCTTTAAAAGTGGTATCTTATAAGCAAATAGATTTTATTGTCATATAGCATAGAATGGCGTCAGCTACTAGGCTACTGACGCCATTCCGTGATGTTTTGGCGTTGTAACTTTCAAATTTAGAAAATTTGTTAGGATTGTGATTCCCTGTGTGATCTATGTTGGAACACAGATTATACAGAGAACTCTTACACTGGATATTCGATGCAAAGCTGTTCCTATTTACGAAAGGTTCCATAATTCTGTCCATTTATCTTAGCTTTGGAACTTGCATTTGTTTGAATTTTACCCCCTAGCACGCTTCTCCGAATAAGTGTCGGGATTTGTTTCAAGTCAGCACATAGGCTAGATAATATATCCATGATTTTTATTATTTGTATTTTCCCTCAGCCTCATATTGCCTATCATTGCGACCAGATAATGGTCTGAAATCTGGTCGTAGGCCTTTACCCGGGTATAATTCATTCATGAGCTCTTTAGCACTTTCCTGTATGGTCATCTTATAGTGTTAATTGGTCTAAATCTATAGCTTTCAAAGCGTTGTCATATTACAAGAAAACTCCTCCTGGGCAGGTCTCATAAATTGAGTTCGCACTCATGGTGAGACCTGCTGCGCCCAGTCCCCAGTCTGGGAAGGGACC
>JAQFYQ010002797.1:0-11302 GCA_034694885.1 Buchholzia appendiculata
GTACAACATATTTAAGCTGTTATTTTAAATAGCCTACTGCAAAACAAGGAGAAAAATAGAAGAGAGAGAGAGAGAGAGAGAGAGAGAGAGAGAGAGAGAGAGAGAGAGAAAGCGAAAACGTCAAGCGCAATATTATAATGCAGCATACTAATATTAAGTACATCATGTGTTTTCTATAATTATATTAGATTAGTACTACATGCGATCAAAAGTAATTTGTGACTGCAAAATGTACCGACTTACAGAAATTAAAGCTGTCGGTATCACAGGATGAAGCTTTTGAATTATCAATACTAGGAGATCAATCGAAACATTCTGCAGATATTTTATTTCAGTTCTAGGGTTAACTTTTTCTGGAGTGCCGATTTAAAAAGAGTTACTGCACTAATATTTCTGATATCTTCTGTCAACGAATTCCATACGACTCCACCAATGCTGTTAAAATTTCTAGCCCCAATAGATTTATTGCTTTGCGTCATGTGGACCAGAGATTTTGATCTAGTATCATGGGCGTGTACATCTGCGTTGACTTGAAAGTAATTTTCAAAAATGGGTGGTAACAAGTTTTTGTGATAATACATTTTATGCGCCAGTTGCGAGATTTTGAATTTAAATAACAAATCTACAGGAAATATGTTGTAATCTTTATAAAGAATAGAGGTATTTTCATATAGATTTTTATTCTGTGCTATTCTTAAAATTTTATTGTTAAGCGTTATCAATTTATTGAGAAATGTAATACACGTATTGGCATAGATTTCCACGCCATATTGTATTTTAGATTGGACTGTTGCAAAGTAAATTGACTTCATTACATGAGGAGTAACCTTAGATCTTATTTTGTAAAAAATGCTGCTGTATTTTAGAATATCCATATAAACACTTAATCAATACAATGCTGGCAATTTTCATTTCTGTATAGTCTAATTATTGTAAACTTACTGGGACAATCAAAATGTGGTGATGGAAAATGTGGTGACAGCTTGACGAACGTGCATTATACTGAATATACGTCCATTCTCTGATCAATGGACCAAAAGCTAAAACATTAATATACGTCCAGGGTTTCTCAACCTTTTTAACAGGGAACACAACTTCAAGAAGGTCGAGGGATTGTCTTAATAATATTTCTCTAAACTTGCACAACAGCAGGAGGCACGCCAATTAAATTTAAGTGTGATGACAATTAGCGTGAACATTCAAGATCAACTATTAGGAGCTACACTAATTGCAATGGCGTTATAATATAACATTGAACTAATATCGCTCATTATAAAGCGTACAAAACACGAATAATTATTTTTCTTCACATACGATACTGTACGATTTTGGCAGGAATGTTTGGGCAGGTCTCACTAACTTATATGCAAAAATTCTGCTTGAAATAATCAATTTCAACCTACCAAATACACAAAAATTTATAGTGTTTTATTTGTTTTTGTTTTGATTAAAAAATCAACATTGCAGTCAGGGTTGCCACTTGCCAGATGATTTCTTAAAACCGCAACTTTGTAGTTCAAAAAGCAAACCAAAAGTAGCCCAAAATTTAAAAGTAACCCAAAAACTCGCCCAATTAAAAAGATGTCTGAAAAATTACCAAAATATAGTAAGAATTACAATTATGTGCATTTTTGGGAGGAGAAAGTTAAGATTTTTTCGTCGAGACTATCTGACGGGGGGCGAGAGTGGGGTGGAAATTTTTGCCGAGAGGGATCGAGGGGGAGGAAAGATTTTTAACAGAAGTACAAAGAAGAAGCCCAAGACTCGCAACAAAGTCAAAAAGTAGCTCCAAAATGCAAACTTAAAAAGCAGCCCAAAAAGCCGCAACTGAAGTTCAAAAGCAGCCAAAAATTTAAAGCTCATTAACCCCCCATGCAGTATATATACAGCCAAAAAATTCTCTCTCTCTCTCTCTCTCTCTCTCTCTCTCTCTCTCTCTCTCTCTCTCAATCAATCAATCAATCAATCAATCAATCAATCAATCAATCAATCAATCAATCAATCAATCTCAAGTCAATATATCTCTTTAAATAATTGTTTTTTAAACTCTGAAGTTTGAAATGAAACGACATTTTGGTATTCCATTCCATACGCTATAGCAACGCGAGAATGAAATGAAAACTTTCTTCTGAGATTGTGCATGAACAAGCTTAGATTAATTATCCAGTACTCTTTGTAATCATTTACAGGGCCGTAGCCATATTTAATTTCGAGGGGGTCAAAAAATTTCACGATCGTTTTCAAAATTTTCATTTGAGGGTGTGATTTGACCTCTTTTTCAAAAATTTCTTCAGAAATATAAATTTAAAGAAACAATTTTTTTTCGAGGGGGAAGGTTGAACCCGACCCCCCTTTAAAAACGGCCCTGGTCGTTTATAATTAATATTTGTACGATCATTAGAGATAGTGAGATCTGCTCTCAGTATACTCTATAGTCGACTATCTATAGCTCTATTTTATCTGTCTACATCAGACTGTCGATCTGTCTGTCTCCCTCTTTCTCTCTCTATGCAATGCATGCATCATTAAATTATAGGCTACGGTGCTCAATAGATACGGTCTTACATCTCATAACTAAAGTTAGTAAATTGTCCATGTTGATAAATCTTGAATGCAAAATCCTGTATGCATTTAGTTCAGAAATATTTGTATGCATTTGTATGCCTGTATGCAACTATAGTTCAGAAATATGTCTGGACTATTATTGTGCATTGATATTGCATTCAGTATAATGGTCCATCGATAAATAGATAGTTATTTGTGCTCTTCTAATCTTGCTACAGCACTGGTGTCCGATGTCATAATGTCACCGAATAAGTTGTTAGCGAAACATTTCGATGTTAAAAATTCAACTGGATTTTGGAATCATTCAAACCTAGCAATAGAAAGAAAGACACATAAAGAAGCAATCATGCGTGTATTGTCTTGTTCTAATTCTTTGTATTTAATATCCACAGTTTTTTGCTCATTTTTTTGCCCGGAGATTTCTCCTAATTCTGCCGGATAGATTCCCCCGAGCTCTGACCAATCAGAACGCTTCATTTAGACGCAGTGAAATACCCCTTCCAGTCAATGACTTGAACTAAGTTGTGTATTTATATGTGATAGTGAAAGTAATAGTTGAGTTTTACTAGCGCATACCTAACTGCCGTAAACACCGGCTTGATTGGCCTGGTGCGTGATCCGTTATTTTCAGGTAATTGTTTCGACATTAGTACGTTTTGTGCAAGTTCTATTGTTATTTGAAATATGTTAGTATCGTGTGTAACTGTATACATGTGATGTTTATATGTCTGGTGATTGTTAGCCCAGGTTAATGCAGATCGCGTTAAATTGTGCTATTTGGGTTCAACTTATGTCTGAAATGAAAAAACCAGAGAATTATGAAACTTGCAAGATTTTATTATGATATTCACTAATTTGAAATTATGATTTGTATTAATTGAGTTACCATCTTGTTCGACCAATGCGTTGGGGTCCGCCGCCTAAAATGCGTTTTACAGAAATGCGGAAATTTCCTACGCCTAAAAATGTGAAAATATTTTTGCGGATTAAAACATTTTGGAAATGTAGACGAGACGCTTATTTTGCAGCAGAAAAAAATAAGAAATATTTGATTAATAATGTTTAAGCTTAATTATAATTTAGTTTAGTATGACTGAATCTCAACAGCACTAGATATTATTATTTTTGATATTTTAAAAGGCTCGGCGCCAACAGCAATGTCATCCGAATGTTAAGACATATTTCGGTTATGAATAAACATTTTAAACAATATAGTTCAGTACTTTTCATTTGTAGGCATTTCATTTGTTTTCATTTGTAGACAAGGTCGGCATTTTCACATTGAGTGTATCCGCAAGAATTTAAGTTGTTTGGGCGTTAACAAATTCTGCACTTCTGCCATCCATATTTTGCATTTTTGATTCACCCAATCGGTTGCTGTGTGCAATTAATCCAAGCTATCGAACTAGGAAGCATGCTTACATCCCAGTTCCTGAGCGTCAAAGCATGGCACGTCATTGGCATTGTTTCTCCGATGTCTTTACTCTTTAGTTTGCCCAGGATTTCCATTTCCAAAGTCATATGGTCTTGACAAGACGGATTATAAGATATTGTCGGTTAAAGTGTGACGAATGTTCGGAATTCGTTGTCTTAGCCTAGTGCTGTAGTTGTTTTGATGATTCAACTCATTGCTCTGTAGTATACATATGTTGCTGTTTGTTTTCAAGCAGAATGAAGGGCCAGTCGTCAAAGAAGGCGGCAACAGCTTCAGCGGCAACGACCGCTATAACCGCAATGCCGTCTAGAATTGTGATGAGAAGTGCCACAACTGTGACGTTGAATGAGAGGTTTGTATAATAGTTGCCGTTTCCATGATCAATAGATTTGGAGGTTTTTGTTTATGTTATTTTTGATACCAAGTGATGAGCTTACAAGTATTTGTCTGCTAACTTCGGTTCATTAGTGACTTGCGTCTATGAAATGTTCAACCAGTCATGAGCGCATACAAGATGAGTGTTCAACCACAGTCATGAGCGCATACAAGATAAATGGTCAGCAGATGAGCAGAATGTTAACCTTGCCTCTGCATTTCTCTCTAAATTTGGGGTTTCAGATTTAAAGGATTGCCTGGGCAACAGCAAACCTTAGATCTCTGTCTATGTGGATCATCATTATTCATTGTTTGGTAGTTCTTGAAATTTTTTTTGTCAAGTGTTCATAACATTGATTATGTTGATTGTTAATTAAATGCTTACCTTGTAGTGATGGCCAAACAGTTAATGGCTGCGGAAGTTATTTGACTTGCTAAATATATTGGTGTTGTTGCAGTCTTATGTTATGGAATATGTAAAGTTTGTATTGCTGGGAATTTCTGATGCTTGATTATTGTTTGTTGATTGGATTAGGTTCACAAAGATTGCGCAGAGTCGACCGCCGGAATCTCGGCAGCCTCCTGCGAAAGAGCTTCCTCTCGTTGCTTCTGGATGTCCTCACAGACTGTGTCCGTGCGTCCATCAAATCAACAACTCTCACACGTCTCACAACATGCTCTCAGAACGCAGGGTGCGTGCATGTGTATGCATGTTTGGGAATTGATGCATGTATATTGTAGGACGGGTCAATTTGTTTTTATTAGCTTTTAGTGAAATATACAAAATGAAGGTGCTGTATATTTAAGTTCATGTCCACACCATGATACTGGAGAACAATTCATTAGGGATATGGATGAATTTAGGTGGTTTCCGCTGCCTTACTGTTAATAGACATTAGGGACTTGTGTAGGGCTTGTCTGATGGCTTGGTGCATCATCATCGTCATGTATTGGCCAGGCTTGCTTTGCCCACAGTTGGCACTAGGGTCATTTAAAATGAGTCGGATGTTACTCTATTGTTTCGCTGTATGATAGACATGCGTTGACAATTCTTTGCAGAGCATATACATACGTCAGTTTGGATTGTTATTGAAGCAAAGTTTTAATGCGTGGATGCTCTTCCTGGAACCAATAGTCTCACTGCTTGCCTTGTCGAGCACACGAAAGAACAAAGTGGATTCAGATATTATTATGTAGAAGAAAGATGATTCGGCAGTTTTAATTGGAATATACTGTTAATAGCATTATTTCACTCCATTTGATAAAAAAATTATGATTTTAGCCACAAAAAAAGTATGATTGAAATGTGCAATTGCTTTGAGAAGAGTTCAAAACTCGATGGTTTGTCTGTGCATGCATCATTCATTCTTCTGTTGGTAGATTATTCGCTGCTCGTATATTATTTATAATTGATTTATGCCGTCGAATCTTACATCATTACCTAACATTACTGTCGTGATCGTTTTAGCTGCAAGACATCTTAGAAGAACGGCATTACAGAAAGAATGTGAGAGATCGCCTCGGTCGACGGAGCGTTCTTCGAGGTAAAGCAATCAGTGTCTGCATTTGTGTGCAGCAGAGCTAGTATAAATATAAACAGCAGTGTGCTGTAGGAATTTGCTTTCAATTTGATGTGATTGCAGTACGATTGATGAATGTAATGCGATTGTTGAATGATTGTATTTGAATGACTGTAATTGATGTTGTTTACAGTTTAGAATTTGTAACGATATGTGTGGAATAACATAGAATTGCTTTACTGTACTAAGAGTGTATATGGCTCATGGTGTCTAAAACGAGTTAACTAGGATTTGAGAGATGTTGACAAAGTAATTTTTCTGTTCAAATAACAGTGTTATAAATTTGGCAAATGACAGGGCATTCTGGTTGTGTACTGTCATGATATGGGAGGGGGATAGGGTCCGCTGCAGTGTTTGAACATTTGCGCAGTGAAGAGAGAGATGGCTCATGTACACTATTGTGCACAGTATATGTTTCTGATGGGAGCTATTTTGTAGAATATATGACGTATACGTAGATGATATATACGTATGCATATTTTGTCATCAAACTTTGATGGTGATGGATTAGTTACTCTGATGGAATGAAAGCTGATGAACTGTAGTTTAGCATGCCCATCAGCAGATGTATCAGCTGATTGCGCAAGGTGATGGAGACTTGCTAAGGACGCATACGAGAACAGCTGTAAAAAGTAAAGAAGCTAAGATGATGCAGTGTGTAGAGGAATTATGAACCACATTTAAAGTTTTGTGTTCTGTGTCACTTGTAGAGCAAGGTCAACGAATCAGGTCGCTACTTGGCGATCGCATCTTGTCTCTACACGAACGGCCAAGAACCAGGTTTGACCTTCACTTGTCTAGCCACGTCTAATGTGTGAACTGATTGATCAGATTAGTATTGGATAGAACAAAATAGAAAGCTTATGTAAATACCAAGGAGCTGGATAAGGTGGAGTACTCTTCCACCAAAATCCTTAGGGAATGGTTACAAAGGTGGCGCACAGCTGTCGATTCCGTTCAACCTTTGGAGCTGGGTACATAGTTGTACACAGTTGTACACAGGGCCTTGGGAACTTGGTTCAAAATGGTACATAGCTACCCAGAGGATTTGTCAATGATGAAACGTATTCTGAAACTTTAATTATGGTGTTGATTACGTTTATAAACTGATTATTTTTGTTTATTTATAGATTAGCTTTAAAAAAATTTATGCTTATGTTTCTATCTTCCAGTAGGTTTTTATTTATTTATTTATTATTTATTTTATTTTTATTATTTATTTTTATTATTTATTTTTATTATTTATTTTTATTATTTATTTATTATTTATTTTTTCACATTTGTGTTGGAAAGATATTTTCGGTTCCAATAAAACATTTTATGCAGTAAATGTAAACTTATGACTTAATTTATCTATATTTGTTTATTTATATTTAAGTGATTTTTGTTATGCATAATATTTATTACCATTTAATCCTACTAAATTAATTTAAATATAGCATAATATGACTTGATAGATATAAGTCATTTGGAACATGTGTTAAAATTGAAGAGTGTTTCTTTAAAATAATTAATGGAGGTTCTATTATTGTTAACCTCTAAATATGTTTTGTAATTTAGAGTCGTGGTTAGCCGAGCAAAGAGCCGGGCGCCGAACTACTGGCGTGATGGCGTGTATGTCCGGCAGGGAGCCAACTGGTCGTACCGTGGTCGGACTAATGCATGGCCGGACCGATACGGCCACTGGGACGAAAACGCCGGCACGACGTGGAGCGGCGGAGCGAATCGCGAGTTTTACCGCTCGGACGCAACAAACGGACGTCGTCCGCGCAAACGGACTAAAATGTCGCTCGATCGCGAACTCTCGCTCTATATGAATCGGGCGAAGAAACGGCGTCTTGAGAGCAATTTGGGAATTGACAGTAACGATATGGAAGTGTGAATATGGGATTTGAAAGTAATACACAACGAACTGATTACTGTCGAATCGGATGTGCTTCTCTATGACCAAAAAGTTTGAACAGTTATTTAACCCGTCGTGAATTGTCTTTCACCGCAACGAAAGTTAACAAGTGAAAGTTCTGCATGGAAGTTAACTCTTTGTTATCTAGCTAAAAGACGTCTCTGTTATCTAGCTAACAGTCGTCTTTGTTATCTGTTCTATGCAGATATTAGTAGGAATCGATTTAAACGTGGAGATTTGTATGGCCGAAGTGGATATTTGGCATTTGTTTGCTATTGTTGAATAGCATAGCTTGACGCACGTCGGGTTTTAGTTTAGCACGTAAACTTTCTGTGCTTACTACGGAATTTCTAGCTACAGCCTGAGAGTGCGCACTGCAAAGTGTTACACTCCACGTTTATATGCCTGTGTGCTTCGTGCTCTTGTGATGTTTGCTCAGTGTAGGAATGTTTGCGTAGCTCAAGAACTATGACTGCTGGAGGAGCAGAGACAGGTGATAGTACCAATAGTTTCCATTGCATACAGATTAACTAATTCTGAACTGTTACTTCTTTGAAGCGTTATCGATACAGGTATCGGTTTAACACAGTGTTTTTCTACGTGCAGGATAACATCTTGAAGATGAATCTTTCGCTTGCTTAGCATATTATTTAGTCTCATGGTCTTAACCTGTGTACGGTAAGTTTGCCGTATTGTTACTTCTACTATGTTGTTGTTGTTGTGTCATAACTTCTAGAGAATGAAGAGCAAGTCATTACACATGAACTTTGTACATATTTGTGTATAATGTGATGTGAGTATCTCTTCTAATTAGGTTCATTCGTCACAGCTTTCTACTTGCCTGAATGTGTCCCGAGTGAGAGTAGCGTGCGTACAAAGTTTACTCTCTTGCTTATCTGCCAGACATGCCAGTCCTGATTGTGACAGGAGAAAGAGTTTTGAAGAGAAGTGAAGAGAAAGAAAGATTTGAAAGAGAAAGAAAGATTTGGATGGAATGATTATGATTGGATAGCATGGGATTGAGTGCACAGGTTGCACATGGCCGTGGTTCGTGGAGAAGAGCCATTGTTGGGAACGTGTAATCCTTGTTGATAAGGACAGTGAGACATTAAATGTGTAACCCTTGTTGATAAGGACACGCGGACATTAAATGTGTAACCATTGTTGATAAGGACACACGGACATTACATGTGTAACCCTTGTTGATAAGGACAAACTGACATTAAATGTGTGACCCTTGTTGATAAGGACACGGACATTAAATGTGTAACCCTTGTTGATAAGGACAAACTGACATTAAATGTGTAACCCTTGTTGATGAGGACAAACTGACATTAAATGTGTAACCCTTGTTGATGAGGACAAATTGACATTAAATGTGTAACCCTTGTTGATGAGGACAAACTGACATTAAATGTGTGATAATGTGATGATGATGATGTTGTTTTTCTACAGTGTTGTCTTGGCTTGAAAACTGAAACAATGTTGAATGTTCATTCAAAGTTTTCACATGATGTGTGCATACTTGTCTGCCCCTGGTCCCATGTCTGATGATGATTAACATGTGAGACCATGATGTTGAATATACTTTTGTGTGATTAATCTTATGCAAGGATTATTCCTATGTAAATGTGACTGTTATATCTGTGCTGGTTCCTTTCTCCAAAATAGTCTGCCTGGATTAAATCTTTGAATTATTGTTTTTTCTTCCTATGCTAGATTTGTTCTTGTTGTCAAGTACATGCCTGGTATTACTTGTGTCAGAGGATGACATGCATGAAATATCCATGTTCATCTAACTGCTTGAAGACAGAGCAAACAGATGACCCTCATTGTGGCTGGATTTGTATGACCGTATGTCCTTTGTTGATGTTAGCTCATGATAATGGGGTTATTTCCCTTCCTCAGAGAAGGCTGTTCTGCACTTTGATTTGGTAATGGCTGCAACGCTGGCTATCCTCACCACCATGAATGACCCAAACAGCAGATGTTGGTAGTCTACGCTCGTGCCGCAGCTCTGATCAGACTACTATCCCTTGTTGTCACTTGCGAATGCACTTCACCAGGTGTACATTAGCAGTATTCTAAATTTTCCTCCACAACAGGGGACAATAACATTCACCTTAAAATCTGAGATATACATATATGAGCTGTGGAAACTGTTCTGCAATCTTTATGCGAAGATTGATGTACGTGTTTGAGCATAGTTATAGAAAGCGGAGTGCAACAAGGGTGATGGTGACAAGCTGTATCCCACGGCCCAGTGGCGGTGGACATGTCTCTACGGCAACGCATGGCTGTTTAGTTCTACGAACAGAGCTTTGTGAGACGTGCTTGCGACTTGGGGTCGATTTCCTCCAACAGCGTCGGCATAGCGATAACAGCTACGATGATAACAGCTCGAGTTTTTATAATTCAACTTTATATTGTTCTCTTGTTGTGTACTCTGTGACGTAACGTTATGATGCATCTTGTTGAAAATGCGTTATGCTAAATAAATGAATTCTTTTAATAGAACTGAGTGTGTGTCGTACTTATATTTTATAATGTATAATGTATAAATGCCATCATCTCCTGTTTATGGTTTACTGTGTGCAAGATGTCTGTGCAGTGCACGGGTGTAGACTTCAAATGAGATCTCTGAGGGCTTGTCAAAACAATTTATTAAGTGCCCTTATTTAATAATTAATAAACGTAAATCAGCATCGACCTCCGCTCAGACATTGACTTGCACAAGATTTCTTGTCTTTTAGGAAATACTCATTATCTTCGTTATCCGTGGACCGAATGCACTTTGAGAGTATTTTGCACAAAATCGTTGCGAGGTTTTCTAGCTGGAGTTAGGTAAACTTTAGATCCTATGCATTCTTTCATCCTTTCTCTAGTGGTATTATTTAGCCATTGACTATTATGACTTTCCGTATCTCTCAATTTAGGCAACAAGTGGGATTAGCAATTAGTAGCAGCAAGTGGTATTAACAATGAGTAGCCTCATATGGTATTAATTAGCGATATGTAGCAGCAAGTGGTATTAACTATTAGTAGCAGCAAGTGGCATTAGCTATTAGTAGCAGCAAGTGGTATTAACTAGGGCTGCCCTTCGATTAAAAAAAGTAATCGCGATTAATCGCGCGATTGAAAAAATTAATCGCGATTAATTGTGCGATTAAAAAAATTGATCGCGATTACAAAAATTAATCGCAATGCGATTAATTGCGTTTAATTTGTTAGTCGCGATTAATCGCGACCAATTTTTTAAGAGCGATAAATCGCACGTAGTTAATTATAATTAACCAAGTTTATTTTAATAATCATAATAAACTATGCAATTAATCAATAGTTAATTAATAGTTAATTAAGTACATGTATTTGATTGAATACAAACAATGAAGTTTTTGCATGCTACTTAATCATTGTTAAGTAAAAGTAACTCAACTTATTTGA
>JAQFYQ010002798.1:0-11302 GCA_034694885.1 Buchholzia appendiculata
AGAGAGAGAGAGAGAGAGAGAGAGAAAGAGAGAGCGCGAGAGTAACTGTGATTATAATTCGTAATGATATAAACACGAGGCTGAAGCTCAACTATATCATAAAATTACTGCTGCTTTGCAATATCAGCTAATTGCTCCTATTCCTTTTGATTGTCATTTGCTTGAGATAAAAACGCATTCTAAATAAGCTGAAATCATTATCTTAACAAAAAGTGGGAGGGACATTGAGATCTACAATCCCTCCCCCAATGTGAAAACGACATAAGACCTAAAATCAAAAGGCCGAACGAACAAGGCCGAGCAATCAAAGACCGAAATTTAAAGGCCGAAAATCAAAAGGCCGAACAGTCAAAAGGCCGAACAGGCAAAAGGTCAAACAGTCAAAACGCCGAACAGTCAAAAGGCCGAACAGTCAAAAGGCCGAATGATCAAAAGACCGAACGATCAACTGCCGAATTTAATTAAATGATTAAATGTATTTTTTATTGACTATTTGGAAATCGTTGCAAAAATGTAATTAAATCGTAATGACTCTAATGAGCGCATATTGTTGGTGCTATTTAAGTAATATTTCATTATTTAATCGGTACACAAATATCACATGTCGTTACTCTTTTAGGGAAGTCTTTGACAATTTAAAACATTTAAAATAATTTCAAATGAATAAAACTTGGTTAAAACTTACACATCCGATTCATTGCCCTCAGTGTAGTCATCATCATTCAACGTTCGGCGTTTTAATAGTTCGGCCTTTAGATTGTTCGGCCCTTTGGTTGTTCGGCCTTTTGACTGTTTGGATTTTTAACTGTTCGGCCTTCTGATTTTCGGCCTTTTAACTGTTCGGACTGTTAACTGTTCGGCCTTTGTATCGTTCGGCCTTTTGACTGTTCGGCCTTTTAACTGTTTCGGCATTTTGATTTTCGGCCTTTTGACTCTTCGGCCTTTTGACTCTTCGGCCATTTGATTGTTCGGCCTTTTGACTGTTCCGTCTTTTGACTGTTCGGCCTTTTGATCGTTCGGCCTTTTGATTTTCGGCCTGATGTAGTAGACCCCCCCCCCCGCAATGTAGACCCCCCCCCGCAATATACTCTCAGGTTGGCATAGCCTATATATAGCGGCGCAATCGTCTCAAGAATGCGGTGACGTAGACTTTATAGTCAAAAATCATCAATATAGGCCTGAATAGAAGCAATTTTACATGTGTACCAAAATGCATCTTCAATTTAAATTTCGTACTTCTTTTATTATGGATGGTAAATTGGTAGTTAGACAACTTCTGTTTTGATGCAGAATTGCGAATGACGCAGAAGTGACAGAAATGACGCAGTATTTAACTGAACTTGTAGGATAAAAAGTAGACTTCACTACAACTTGTCAAAATTGGAATCGGATAAGTGCTTCGGTGAACTCGGCTTAAATGTAGCGCTGCACTGCACATGGCAGTGTAAACATCCACGTTCTTTACAAAATTGTCTTGTGCGCCACTTTCATCGGCTAGTTTCACCATGATAGATAAAACAATATAATGGCGTGCTGATTATAAGAGAGGCCTACTATGGGAAAGGTCTCCCAGATATTAGAACTCTGCTGAAAGATGACGGCTATTTCACAATTAGAAACAAAAGAAAATCTGATTCTTTGTCGTTGCAACATAGCAAGTAACATCATAATCACCTGTCTCATCACCCACGCGAGTTTGTCCTGTGCGGAATTTGTCCAGTGATGGCCAAATATGTTTGCGGGAGGTTGAAGCCTGGCTCGCCAATGGAGTTGTCACGGTATGGATGCCCATAAATGTTTGCCAGTCTTCTGGCCAACGGATTCTGAGGTCAAATGGCCTCATGGCTTGCCAGAGTGGCCGCGCCTGGATGTTAGACGGCGTGTTGGTGGATTGCACATATTGAGGTGTGGTCCATCCATTCGTTGTTGGTAAATGTTTTGCAACCAGTTTCACCAATACTTTGCATTGCAAAGGCGGTGGTTTAATGTTTGCAATGCAAAGTGTGGGCGCAGTGTCCCAGAAATCAGCCGCATATTGGTGTTTAGCTGGAAGTTCGGCTGTACGTGGAAATAATTTGATATCATTGCGAACACTATTAGAGTAGACCTACAAATAGGCTATATAAATTACAACGCTATAGCACAAAAAACAATTAAATTGTCCAGTTTGGAAGAGTACGGATTGTTTATTTATGGTTGTTTTATGTTATTCATCTAATGTATAAAATGGTGTTTTTGAAACAAGATCAATCGCACGTATGGAAATCATCCTGAAGATCAATCGACCTAGAGGTTAATCGTATCATATCTATCGTCTGAGGTAAAAAGAAAGAGGGCAATCTGTGAATCTGACAAGTGAAAGTTAGTTGAGGGTAATGTTTGAACGGCAGACCTTATGTACAATGGAGTTAAACATTGGGAAGGGAAACTTACATGAAAGGGGCAAAAGCTTGTCAATCGCCAATCGTCAAAATCGTCATCGGCAGACAGAACACGTCAAACGTGACCGCTCACAACCTCTCACAACACCAGACAGTAGTTATTAGCATATAGGACAAAATCTAATACCACACAGGTGAACGAGTAGTCCTCAGTAGTAACCAAGGTGGTTAGAACGGAATAGTGAGCTATTCCACGTGAAATAAATAATCAAGGAGGATAGTCGAAACAACTTCTGCCACCATGAGCACACAGCTCTATTGTAAAGACACAATTATAAATCAAAAAAATTACCAGACTCTTCTACCAGTAGCAGAGGTTCCAAAACAATTTCGGCGAGCGGAGAGGAGTGGTAGTAATTGTTCAAAATTTTATTTTCGAGTGGGGTTGGTGAGGGTGACGGCAGTTTATCAACTTTAGAGAGCCGAGGGATATGACAAATAATGTAATGTAATGTAATTTATTTGACACAATTCAGCACAAAATTCATGTACATAACAACGTTACAATTGTCAAAAAAGAAGCGTCAGGACGTGCACTGACGCTTCATAGAAGCAGTTAAATGCGAGTTAAATATATGACAAATAATTGCTTACATCAGTTTCAAATTATTACTCAGAGCGGCCGATAGCTCAGTCAGTTAAGCACTCGCCTCGTGTGTTATAAATACCAGAGGCAATTTCCGATTCAGGCAGTGTTATCGGTAGCAAAATAATCGGGCATATGTGTGGTCTATTGCTCTGTTATCAAGCAGTATAAATTGGTACTAGGTATAGAACCATAGGAAAGTATGCTGGCGTGTTTATCTAGCACACTGGCCCCGGTTAGGTTAATCATGCAGTAACGTGAGGCTGAAGGTTGTGTGGGCCCTGTGGGGGAGATAAGCGCCCAAGCAGCCTTCCTTGGAAGACGCCAAATGCTTCTCTTTACATCATTTCTCTTCTTCCCAGAATTTTTTTGTCCAGAAGGAATCAAACAGTAGCACCAAGTCATCAGTGGATCGACATATTAAACCTGTAGTGTATGTGGAAAGTAGAATAAAGCTCAATTCAAAGGCCTATAAAATCCTCTCAAGAGGGAATTTTAACTCGTATATAATCATTCCTGCGTATCCTGAGAGTTAAGTGGAGGCAAAGATCTTCGATTATATCAGGCCCCTCGAAGTTCCATTACGTTTAAGTCTCAATAACGACAGGCATAAGGCAATACTTTTTTTATTTATATGTTCCATTTTCACACTGATAAGGTTTAAGCCTAAACTCACAATGTCACAACAGTTGACGATCAACAATTGAATAGTATTAGGTCAATTTAAGGGTCAACAGGCCAGAAAGCACTCATGGTGCCATTTTAATCTAAAAGAACAGCGTCTGTCGTAGAATTTAATTTACCTAAAAATTTGGCGAAGGTATTTTGACAAACCTGAGAAATGGAAGTGGACGATAAAAAATATAACAACACTTTACATCATAACACTTTGAAAAGAAAGAAACAGAGAAGAAAACATCATGGAACAGCATGGAGATAAAAAAAAACAATGGTATGCAAGATTTAAAATCAGAAATTAGTTCAAAAAACTTTGTTAAGGGACCGCATAAAAACTTGCAACAATGATGAATGAAGAACACCGTAGGTGAGATTGTTACACAACCTAACAACACGCAGACCTAATAACGTAACATAACGTGTATGATGCACCCAGGCGTTAGCCTAAGTCCATATCATAATAGTCTAGATATCGATTAAATTCTAGATTAGATTTTGGCCTACAGTGTAGATAAAGTGTGTATACTATAATCAAGAATTAATGCGGAATTTATTAAACTATGCTGCAAGTCATGATTCTTGGTCATTCTTTTATTATGTACATAGACAGACCATAATTTTCAATTGGTCCATAATAAACACCCTAGTCCTGTAGCAAACGCCTTTTTTCCAATGCAACAATGGAACGGAATATCCACGAAAATTAAGATTTGGATCTTTGCCTAGCCCGCCCGGGATGTGACAGAATGAATATATGTAAGTAATATATTAACATGGAATTTGTCAGTTTTGTTTGTTTGGTAACTGGTTAATGGCTTAGTAAAGAAATATTTGATGTCATGTGAAAACTCGTTCTTTTACAAATTTCAACGATATAGCGATCACTATTCTGACTATGCAGGACTACATTTCTCAAAAATATTCCTATTGAACTGATCCATTAGTTTTTTTCGAGTAGAGACAATTCGGCCGCTTAGTATTAATAAAGCTGATAGCGCCATAGAGTAATGACGTCATCAAATACATTACAGTATTTATATAGAATACGTCACGATAGGAACCAGTGATGTCAAATAGTCCACCTGTAATACAAAACAAAGCATGCTGCACTTTATATGGAAGAAAATACGAGTTGACAATATAGAAATTGACAATTGTAATGAATGATTGATATTATATTAGCCAGAGCTTTTATCCTCTACTGCTTAATTGTGTACACAATTCACTAAAAAACATTTAATAGTTGCCTTGTTTTTGCTGATCCCATAATGTCTGCAATTTCGATTTTCGCTAAATATGATTACTTCTATATACAAATATAGTTGTTAAATTCAATTTAAATTCTCATTTGTTTACAGTAGTCTTTGGATATAATTATTCAATAACTTCTGTTTTGCAAGATTTGGGTTTGTTCACATTGAATCCGATTGCGGCAGATTTAATTGATATGAATGTAGTTTTAACAATTTCTTCTCCAAATGAGTACTTTCTCGCCGACCTCTTAATCCAACGCTGTGCAGTTTTCAAAAACTATATTAATTTTAAAACCTCGAACATGTGCAATATGAACCAAAACTTAAATAGGAACAGTTTATGACAAACAATTTAAACGATCACAATCTAAAGTTGTAACTTGGCGGATATGCAAGATCAATTTTGATTTTCTTTCCAATCAGTCATCACATGTTCATTGTTGAACGCGAGTTCTAGTATTGCTTAGTTACTGAGTTAAACAGGTCATTATACCTAGATACAAATCCATCAACTGCATCATAGTACGGTCGGAATGTGGAACGTCGCAATGGTTAAAACTGTTATGCGCCCAAGTGTCTACAATCAAATGGTGGTAAAAGACAATTCTGGCACATGACAAAGTAAGGTCCCATTTATTTTAATGAATTAGGTCGCATATGACATTGTATTAGAGCCAAAATTATTCAAAATTTATTGGCCTGTTTTAATTAAGCTAATAACTTGCAATGTTTGACAACTGCATGCACAATCATAAGCTTACACTCGAAACGAAAATACAAGCTTCTTATAGTTAACACTTACAGACCCAAACTTTCAGTACGAATTTGTTTGTTTTCACGCAGAAACCCAAATGTTTGGAAATAAAACGTTTGTTGTCTACAAAAACCATCTTGCTAATTTTATATTCACTGCAACAGCTACTGGCAATTATGTGTTTTTACAAATAACTATTAAATACGAGATAATGGTCTTAATAAATAGGATGTCTGCAGTTGTGTAAAGCAGTAAATAAATTGGATGTCTGAACTATTGACAGTCAACCGCTGACTGTATGTAAAGTAAAAGTTGACCTTGTAATATCTATTTATTCTAGACTGACTTTTGCTCCTAAGGTTTCTGAAATTGTGAACAAAGCTAAGCAACATATCCATTTGTTATTTAGAGCTTTCGTTACTAAAGATATCAGCTATTTGCTGCAGGGTTATGAATCATACGTTCTCTCATTGATAAACTATTCGGGGTCATCTATATGGTGTCCTAATCTGCTTGGAGATATGCATTCACTTGAACCAATACAGCGTCTATTCTCAAGGAGGTTACCTGGTTATGGAGGTCTATCTTAAGGTGAGCGGTCAATAAAGCTGAATTTACCGCTTTTGGAATTGAGACGGCTTCGAAAGGACGTTGTACTGTGATACAAAATAACCCGTGGCCCAATAACTGAGTCTCCGGAGGGATATCACCTGTTTCTAGCCGATAGAAGTCTCCAAACCAGAGGTATTGACCTGAAGATAACTCTAACCCATTTTAGAGTCGACGCGAGACTAAACTATATTGGAGCACGAGTTTCGTCAACTTGGAACACGTTGCCACCAGATGTTGTCCTTTCATGTGACACTGATGCTTTAAATGTGGCATGTTTTCATGTGTTTTGTCAAAATATTTAAAAGTAAATTGGCTGATACTCGAATGATTAATGTCCTTTTGCTTTAATATGCGTGGTTTTAAATGTAACATTCGTTTCGTATTAGAGTTTTAATTATAATGATTTTATCGGCTTTTGCATTGTGCTGATTTTATTGTCGCATGCGTCGTAAATATCTACAGGTGTACCATAAGGGCATCGCTTGGTATTTCATGAATTTGTCATTGAATTTATTTGTATGATTTACTGTAATGTGCAAGCGTCAAGTTTGAACAGTTAAATAAGTGAATTAATTCATTCCGATATATTGTATCTAGATTGAGTTTTATATATTTTCTTGATAATGTACATATTTGTGAAATATGTGCAAATAATTTATTTATTTATTTTACCGGCAAGGGCTGGTCCGATGAGCGTTCCCAGACCTTGACCAACTCTGAAGACGCTATAGATACCTGGAACATGCAGACCACCCAATACTTCGGAGGAGACCGAATACATGGCTGCAAATATAGGACCACCGAACGCTCCCAAAGCTTAAATAAATGAAAACATTGAATAATTGATTTATTTAATAGAATCAAATTAAATATTTTCACAATGTTTGGTCTTCGAGATATGTGTGACATATAGTCTAGTACACATATGAAACACAAACCGTATATTGTTTTAAACAGAGATACTTGCAGACACGCCCCTTCGAATCAGGAGTAAGACATGATGCCTTAATCAGGATTCGAACCCGGATCTTCTGTCTACGAAAGCAGATGTCATGACCATTAGATCATTCAGATTTCTCGCTCTACTCGCTCTTGTAAATAATTCTTATCGTACACTTATGTTATCAATATGTTAACCTTACAAGAGGCGCACGACCGATGTTAGTCGTGCTGTGAACTCAATGGTTCCAAGCAATTCGCAACTCGACACCACAATAATTAATTTGTAAAAAATAACTTTAATAAAATTGTGGTTATTATCATTTCCGTCTTCTTTTTTTATTCAGTAATTAAACATAGCTGATCGGAATAAGTCATGTTCTCAAGCGAAGTATCGTCCAAATGGTCATTAATCATGGTGTGGAGAACTGAAAACCTAAAATTGAATCATCACAACTAGGATGCTTCTTATTTTAAAATGACTTTCATCGTTCGAATACTTGACAGATTCCACGGCGGGAACAGGGTGGAGAATTGGTCAGACCTCTATAACTGGATTAATGAAGGCATTAATCCAGTTATAGTCTTTTAAAGAAGATGACTTCCCAAGTTCATTACGTCATCATCATCACGTGTCATCTTTTAAAAGAAGGTTGCCTGCTATGGATTTCCATCGTTTTCAATCTGTGGCTATCGTCTTTCCCATCTTATGCATCGCAAGTCGTTGTCCAAACTAAGATATCATTTGTTCAATGTTAATCTTGGTCTTCCTCTGTTTCTTTTACCACACACTTTTCCTTTTCATAATTTTACATGTGTTCTGCCACTGAAATCTCTAAGCACATAACCAGCAAATTCTTTCAACAAAATTTCGACCAACTTTCTTTGTCCATAGCCCTTAAGAAGCTCCAGTTTGTATTTAGACTCTCTCACTCTCACTCTCTAACTTCCTCATAGGTAGCCTAACTGTGTAATTCCAACTTATCTTCAACATTGAACATTGATTCTGTAGAATCAATGCTCAAATGCACCTACGTTTTTGAGCATGGGTTTATTAAAAGTCCAACCCTCACACCCATAGTTTACAATTGAGTAGATGTAGCGGTGTAATAATCTCAACTTGATTTGAGGACCAATATTCATCCTAAGTATTTCTTTGCTCTGCTAAAAATGCACATTTGCCAATGCTATTCTTGATGCTAGATCTGCCTCGCATATTTCCACTTCAGAGATCCAGCTTTCTGGATATTTATACCGTACAACTTATTTAAGTACTGAGTTTTCTAAGCTCATTCTGAAGTTGCTCTGTACGCTCCCTACTTTGTAACAACCATCAACTCAATCTTCTTTACATTTACTGACATATTAACGATAGTTTTCTCAAAGAATCAATACCATTTGACTTAATTTAATTTAAATCATTTACTTTTAATACATTTTAATTGAATACTAATTAATCAATGCATGTATACAAAGACAAAAAAAGAGGAAAAACATCATAACTACCTGCTGTATACAAGAGAAAGTGTGTGTAAGTGTACGCCTGAGATCCGAGAGCGTTTTGTACACACAACAGAAGTGAGCATATGACGTACACGTATAGCATACGACCTTTGACCCTATCTCCTAGAAGGGATGTGAGCAGACGACTGACTAATTCACAGGCGCCGCCAAGAGCCATGGCTCGAGACGCCTGCCACTGAGGTATACCAAGTAAATCCATCTGTTTAACCTGTCGTTCAACATCATTATAAAAATAATCAAAGAAGTATCAATGCTTGTATGCATAGTTTAAAAATCCCTCAAATACACCACTTGTGCAAACACAAGAATAAGGCCCGAAAAGGAGATGCACCAGTTATAGTAATTCAGTACCCCACAACAGATAACGAGTACGGAGCAATTTAGAAATACCAACATATAGAACGTGTTAAATTATCGCACGTGTTAGAATTATTTAATATAATTATTATTAATAATTTTGCTATTATTTGTGTCTCTCTGGATTATACAGTATATGATACTTTACCTTCTGTATTTGATATGCTGATTTGACTGTATGCTCAAGTATTTTTAATTATTGCGTTTTTGCTGCTATATTTTTTCTTTGCAAGCCAATCGTGATGAAATGTGTTTCTAATAGGTGACTGTGTTATAAGGCAGTAGTCTTCTGCAGTAACCTGTGACAATGTATAACTTTCATTATTTGCTATCACTGTATGTCATACTATATTGTCATAATAAATTCCCTCTCTGTTAAGGTAAAATTTGTAATTACAATTATTGGCAGAAGGTCATTTATATAGTCTGTTTATCGGTGATTTGTTTTCTTCTAAAAACAATTTGTCACCTAATGATTCTAACGCAGTTAATATAAAAATAAGACAATAAAGTGCCAACAAGACATATTAGAGGTGTTGCTAAATAGGAGATAATTTCTTACTAGGATAACAAGGGCTGTGAAGTAAGATGCACATTTGAGTAACGAAGCTGCGAACCACAATGAGGACATCAGGATCTTTGTAGAAGTTGGTATGTCATCCTCATGGGAGTGCATAACATCATGTTGATCACCTCTCTGTTCTTCGCCTGACAGTTGATCAGCTCTCCTTTGCTGTGACATACTGGAAAGGAGTTGAGTATCTCCCGATGAACAGTCTGAAGAAGGAATTTCATCATATTCATCGTTTTTCACTTCACCTCTGTTGTCTTCGGTAGATGTTACTCTAGTGGTTATCGAGTCCGTGACGTCAGCAGCATCACGTGATGATCTGGAATTCCCACCCGTCAACTCGTTTTCGACTTCAGATTCTGCAGGAGGACGATACGTTGCAGCTGCAGCTAGTCCAATAACTAACATTGGAGCCGCGTAGATTCCGTACGTGGCCCTCCATCCCACTGATTCAAGCATGGCGTATGTAAGAAGGTTAAATATCAGCGATGCTACAGTAATACAATTGCATTATATAATAATTTATATGCGAAATGCATATTGTAAAATAGCATAGTGATCAGTGACGACAGTTGCTTTTGTTTCGGGGATTCTGTGGAATCACGATTTAGACGCAAATGTGGTTTGACTGATCAAGCCGAAAGCTGTGGGTTACTCACATAACCCAGCTTCTTGGAGATTAATGTGTGTCAGCCATTTTCTTCCATATTATTCACTTTCATCTCTGTCTTTGTTGTCTGATATATTATCGACTAGAGAGTGTAAATATGTCCAGTTCTAGGGTCAGCCCGTCAGGCTATTTTTCCTAATTGAACGCAGAGTTAATCATGGATTCACCTATAAATAGGTTTTAATGTGACAATATTATAGGGCAACGAATATAATTAATTAAACCAGTAAATTACAAGCGACTGGCCGTAGTCCCTAGTAGTAAAGAAACCACGCCCCCATACATAGGTGCTATTAATAGAATGCAATAAAAAAATGTAATAATTACTCACGTGACCGTCGATGTAAATTCATTTGTTATCATGTTCTTTACCGAGTCGGAAGCAAAGACCGTAATAGTAAATTATATTAAACTTTCATTATATTGCTTTTGGTCAGAAGGAGGCAATCCTTAACAGGGTCTACAAATTTCGTTTGCGAAAGGATTTTGAATGAATGCAAAAAGACGGAAGACATCGGAAGATATTGATATCATTGGCTATTGGAAGAAAAACTTATATCCGCTACGATTATTAATTACAAGAACTTGATCATAACTTGAAGCATCGATCGTCGTCTGTGTATACATAGGCCTAATATAGATATGTAATAGATGTATGAAAATGCATCGTCGTCTTTTCATGGTCATCCATGTTCATGGCGATTTTCTATGTCCATGTCGCTGTTTTCCAAACAAATAACAAGACTTACATGTTTTCTTTTTGATTTAGTTATATTGTGTTAAATAAAGTCATAAGTATGTAAATAACATTTCAATGATATGCCTACTTAGCTGAGCTTGTTTTCGAGTACCGGTACTTCGGTAGAACTGGGTAGTCATTGGTTCCATTACGTGGCCGCGGTTTGGCTTATCGTATC
>JAQFYQ010002799.1:0-11301 GCA_034694885.1 Buchholzia appendiculata
TGATTGATTGATTGATTGATTGATGTAGAATGTGACATGACTATGTACGGTCCTGGATGCAAGAAGAGCTGTCGTTGTCAGAACGAGGCACTGTGTGATCACGTGAGTGGGGCATGTATCTGTACGGCGGGATGGAGGGGGGCGTTCTGTGACAAGCCTTGCCCGGAGAACTACTTCGGTCTGGACTGCATGCACGCCTGTGGATGTGACAACGGAGCTCGGTGTGATCCTGTCAGTGGGGAATGCGCATGCGCGGCAGGGTGGACCGGAGATGGGTGTAGACAACCGTGTCAGGCGGGCTACTGGGGGAAGCATTGCCAGGAGGTAGGGGGTTCTGTGTCACGTGTCATTCACTTTCTCTTCTTTCATTCTCTTTCTCTTCTTTCACTCTCTTTCTTTTCTTTCATTTTCTTTCTCTTCTTTCATTCTCGTTCTCTTCTTTCTTTCTTTTTCCATTCTTTCATCTGTGGAGATTGAAAGATTTTTGAAGCGGTTAAAGGATGCGATTGCTACCTGCAACCAGATTTGACCTCCGGAATCATGGAAGTGATGGAAAACTGGACTGGAACACATGAAAAAGTAATCAGCAACGATTAATGATGCGTGGACAATGATGTTCAATAAAGCTGATATAACTGACATTTATTTACTCAATCCAATACAACAAGCAACCTTTAGGTAATTAACTATATCACTGAATGGAATGAGTTATTGTTTATATTGCAGGAATGCAGCTGTATGAATGGCGCAAGATGTGATGCAGTCAATGGCCGGTGCTTCTGCACTCCGGGCTGGACCGGGCTGCACTGCGGCGACAGTTAGTCTCTCAAATCTTAAATTGTTCATTGAAAAGAACAGAAATACTGTACGTCGCACAGAACTTTCAGTAAAAAATCAAGATCAACATTATATGAAGTATTGAATACTAGGTTGTTGACCACAATTCAGTAATAATAGATAGTAAATGTCTCCAACCTTCATTGGAAGACGCTAAATACTTTACTTTACTTTAAATGTCTCCATACTCCTATCCACAGTGCATGCATAACAACTCTAATATGTTGATGCATAAGTAAACTTATATCCTACTGACCAGGGATCACCAAATAACTCATTGGTAGCGTGCTCGACTCGTAACCCAGAGATTGCGGGTTTGAATCCGCACCGGGAGTGTTGTCTGGTACAAACTTGGGCAAGTTGTTCCCATTGCCTGTACGGGAAGGATCTTTGGCCGCCCACCCGTGCTCATCTGGCCTAGTGGATCGGTGGTTAAAGTCATGCGTAGTAATACATAATATAAATAACCATCGCCAGGAGCTGTCTTCGGACAGAGCACTATCATCATCATCATCATCATCATCAAATGAGCTGAATTTGGTCAATTAGTAATTTTGCAATTTTTTCTTAAAAAGTGAGGAATGGCATGGCAAAGGTTGGGAACCCCTAAACTAGACGTTCTAATAATTGCAATTATCAATGTGCAGGATCAGATGGAATAGGGGAGGAATCATCCATATATGGAATTAACATAAATGGAATACAGCCTATCATAGCATGATTATGTATATCATCAATTATCATATTCGATTACAAATGATATATTATCATCTATATCCAAGTCTACATATCTAGTAAAAACTAATCACGTTGCCTACAATAACCTCTTCATCACAATAAAAATTTAAAAACGATATGTGCGTAACTTACTAAATACAAATATACAAGTCAGAGATTTTACAAATATTTAATTGATTAAATACTTCTGGCACAACTCAAGTACCAACATAAACAGAAAAAAACACCAGAACAACAAAAACACGTTAATTATGCATGCAAAAACTGATTAATCTAAAAACTTCCAACAAGATCCCAGTTAAAATCTAACAATGCACAATAAAAGTCAAAATTACTGCCAAACTTCGCATCACATTACGTAATCAACAATATACAGTACCCTATGAATGCAAAATCAATTGAAACTGAAACAATCACATTGATGCGGTCATAAACTTTCGCGGAACATTCTGTAAAACAGAATAAACCATAGCAAGTTTTACGTATAACTTTTATGATTCAATCACAAGCAACTGGAAACAGGTTATTATTCCAGTATCCGAAGGTCAATTTATATTCGAACACATTTAAAATTATCAGCAATAACCGATAACGCCATATAATCAAACAATAACTGAAGACTTTCATACAACAGCTTCATCCTCCATAATACTGACTGCAAGATCAAAGAAAACATGTAAATCATAACAATCATTCTTCAAATTTTATACAGAGAAACTTTATCCAAGTGCTGCTTGCAACCTAGCGTAAAAGTGCTCAATTACTCAATAACACTTTAAATCTTCTACAGAATTTTATTCCAACACTGATCTACATTGTAACTATATAAAAAACTTTCGAAAGAAATTAAATCATTGCAACATTTAATTTATTATATTCCTTTTTTCAAACTACATTGAATTTACATAAACATAATAAACGGCGTTCACAAATCAATTTTTGACAGGCAATGAAAGCAACAGGATGGAAGGAATTTGAACTTTAAAATCTAACAAATCTGTTTAATTTCTGTCGATTATGTACAACTTTTGTTACACAGTTAAATCTCATTTATCTGATCACTACCGATAAAAACAGTGTAAATATAACTAAAGTCTAAACAACTAAAGTGAGATCAGAAAACAAAAGAAAATCACAAAACAAATAAAAATCATAGATACAAAACAAAAACAGAATGTGAATAGCCTAAAAAGGCAAGACGTCTGCGTCGCCAGTTTATGTAAAATTATTCAGAGAAACAGACAGTCGATATTTTACATGGCAATAGAACATGGATTTTAAAATCTGCTACACAAAATTGAACTGTTCAAAAAAAAAAAATGCAACTGATACACAAAACTTGACACGATTCTGAGAAATGCAAGGCTAAAGAATCGTTGAAAGACAAACCTTGACAACACTGCTGGAAAAG
Organism: Buchholzia appendiculata; assembly: GCA_034694885.1. Classification (NCBI taxonomy): domain Eukaryota; kingdom Metazoa; phylum Annelida; class Clitellata; order Enchytraeida; family Enchytraeidae; genus Buchholzia; species Buchholzia appendiculata. Next base: position 2,987 of record JAQFYQ010002799.1, read on the forward strand.
TCGCAGAAAAATGAGGTGACGACGTCTATAATGAAGATGATGATATATCAAATCAGAGAATGATATTACGTAATGATGATGATGATGCCCTGTCCGAAGACAGGTCCTGGCGATGGATATTTGTCTTACGACACATGACTTAACCACCAATCCACTAGGAGAGATGAGCACAGGTGGGCGACCCAAGGTCCTTCCCGTAATTACGTAATAGAACCCAGATAGATGTTTTGTGTATGAAGTATAACGAGAGACTCGAGAGATTGGACTATAACACTTAACAGCATGCATGCATAATGATTTCACTCCCAATAAAAAATGTTACAAGTTTGCGGTATTAAACATGGCAAAGGAACAAATATCTCACAGCAAAAGAACGAGTACAAGACATGGTAAACGCAAACAAATTTTAAAACAAACAAAATCACTGTATAAAAGCGAATCATAAAAAACTCGAATTAAAAAAAACAACTCTGGAGTGGCGTTCACAAGAAGATCTAAGACGACAACATGCAATGTCTTACTAAACCATTTATGATCAATCTTACAACAACAACATCGTCGGCAATTTGACCAAATAATTACAGAAATTCTTTACGTGTTACAACTAACTAATAAAACTGGTGAATGACAAACATTTTTTTCATATTGTATTAATGATTATAGATAAAATGTTGCATGAAATCAAAAGTAATAATTAGAAATATGGAAGAAGCTCTGTGAATAAAGCAACATAATAGACTAGGATATTAGCAACGAGACATTTGCCTCAATTCAACAAACTAAGTCTATGATCTTAACTTTTAAACACTTGCATGTACACTTTATAATTTACTCCACATCCCCCAACCTCCAGCTTAAACACTATCAGTTTCGTTAAAGCTGTCTATTAAAGTACAATTTCTATAGTCCATATGCAGAAAACATTAGACACACAACAAATTTATACACCATTGACAGTTAGCGTCATGATCAACTACTGGAAAATAAGAGAAACATAGAGAATTCTGTAGGTAAGTACGATTATTCATTTTACATAGAGAATTCTGCACATAAGTACGATTATTTATCTTACAAATCTCAGAATCGGTGCAGTTTAAACGAGGCGCCAGGTACTTATACACTTAACATCATCTATAATTGTTTAAAGTTATCAAATGGAATCATAATATAAAATCTTAAATTGACACTATTAAATCTGAGAAAGTTAAACCTAAGCGAAATAATGCATAACAAAATAAGGCCAGGTATAAAATGCACAACATAAAAACAAAAACAAAAAATTGATGTCAGATATTCCACTAAATAACACTAATACTGAGAAACATGCTTAAAACACTATTTGTACAAAAAAACTACAAAAAATTCAAAAACGGCTTCAAGAAAACAGTCAATCACAATATGCCTGACAATACAGTATCACCTGTAGTGTATTTCAGTTGGGAACTTGGGATATAGCCTACATAACATACAGCACCAAGTAAATAGTACAAACTAACGCCAAAAAATTCAAGGCAAATTAAATATGTATCTACAGCTTGTAAATTCCTAAGCTACACAAAAGATCACCCTGATAACACATCCAAGGCATGGAGATCAGAAACCATCATATCACAAATTAAAACGCAGCTATAAAGCAAAAACAATAGTTAATTACCTTCAAGAAAGAATAGATGTTTCAAACTGAGAATTCCAATGTACAAACATCCTCTTGCAATCCAATTATTACAGCAATCATGTTTTGGGTCTTGTCACGACGGCACTATCAAACATTTTCTGTTTTGCTATACACGTATGGAATAGTCAACTATGATATATTCGTAACTAGAAACTACGAATGCAGGCTATTTGAACATGAACACACTAAGACGCAAGCCTATAAACCTGACAGGAGCCAAACATTCACAATCAAAATGAATTGAACAGAGATGAACAATTATATAAATTGAAGGCAAGAGATCAATATAACAGAAGCTCATGTACTCTGAGAGAACAACAGTAAGAAAGGTAAGCCAGTCGTTTAATAATTGTAAGAACCAATTCACAAGCCAATCTTTGTGGATCGGTTCTTAACTAATCAGTTCAATTGAACTATGATTATGAACATCATGATAACACTGCTGCAGAAGAACACGGATGATCGTATCATAAAACAATACTAAACTGATAGCAACTTGAGACTAGCAGAAATCAAATAACAAGAAGATCAACGAAATTTAACTCAAACTCTCCACCAGATCTTAATACCGAGCGATCACGATACATAAAGGCACTGACAACTTACTAATTGAAAATACTGTAAAAATCCACAGCTGTAGATATTGCACCATCACAAATAGAACACATTGGATATATCAATTCAATGTTTAGGCAATTGCATGATATATTCATACTGTATAAGTGGTTGGCATGCAGCGCTTACAAGCTAGCATTACAAACCGGTCGAGGTTCGCCTCCCAGACAAGACCACTGCATTAGCAACAGTCGCAGCATCCTCTGAAATTGAATCTTGCTTACTTGGACAAATTCAAAGGACACCTAGGCTGATCAGAGGTGTGTAGACTCAAACTTTCCGACCGAATATTTATTAAAAGGCATCACAGTCAAAAGAAGGAACATGAAAACAAACAACTGCATATGTTAAGAGCAGAATAACCGAATTTAAAAACTGACAAGATGTTACACAATAGTGACATGTAATTTAAAAACTGACAAGATGTTACACAATAGTGATATGCAAAGTAATTAAGCACCAGAAATACTGGTTATGAATACGGCTTACAAGTTTGGCCAGTGTCAGGCTATACAGCAGACTCACTGGGTTCCTCCATGTGATCAATAAGGCTCTACGAAAGGAAGGGCACCAAGTCGTGAAACTGCTGCTCCACTAAACTCTGAAATGCACTGTAGGGCATATTATATAGTATAAGATGAACTTAAGTATGTCTTGCATCTTAAAGAAAAATCATGGTCAAACAGTGTTTTGCAAAAGAGCAAATGAATACAATATCAAAATGGCATTCAACTCCTCCACAAAACTGTTACAGTACCGTATTAAAATCAAACACTATGAAAGACAAAATTTGTCTTGAAAATTTGCATGTATTCTCAAAATTTGCATTTATTTGCATGTATTCTTGTCTAATGATCCTATTGTTTGCATGCATGGTCGTTGTGAGCATTTTCTACTAGAACTGTTCTTCCTACTGATATTTAACATCAGTTCATATTGATATTAAATATTAGTAGGAATAACAGTTGGTATAGAAAACGCTCACACAGACAATGCATGCAAACTGTAGGATCATTAGACAAGAACACATGTAAACAAGAAGTCAACAACAATACAGGCAAACAATATAACGATACATGCAACTAATACAAACGAAGAGCGCCAGAAACGAGAAAAACAACAGAGTGCAAATAGGTGTAAAGAACTTACTGTAGTAACTAAAGCTTTACAAACAAAACTGCACCAGAAGTGTACAAAGCTCAAAAATACGACTCAGGACCTATCGAAGCAGCGCAATAATCAATAAAGTATGAAAACGACCGCAGTACTACATTATACTGCTTCACATCAGTTTTGAGATTCGAGTTTAAATGAAGCGATAACAAAAAAGGTACAACACCGTACAAAATATGCGAGCCTTACAAAGCATCACACTCGGACTTTGCTCCACTGCCAAATAATGAAGTGCCATTGAAGATAACAGCTTGAATCTTAGTTTCAGTTTCATGCAGACACCGAATTAAAACAATATTTGCAATTTAATCAGTTTAAATGTAAACAGTTTATGGAAATAGTTGTTATCAAGCTGTAACATCATGTCATTTACATTCAGAACACCGTACAAATATCAAAAGCTTCCTGAAAGGCATCAACATAGATGCAAAATTAAAAACGCTGAAAACCATCCAACAATTAATATTCTCTTAGAACCTCGATATCAAGCCAACGGTTCAGGTGAAATCAGCATCAACCAGTCTTTGCAAAGCTTGATACTACTCCCCAATAGTTATTACGCAACCGAAACTTCTCATGAACGAACACAACTAGAAATACTGTCAATGTGATTAGCATCCCGTCCGGGGAATCGGCAGGGTTCCGATGCTGGTGAAAGTATCTACTTGTGGCGGAGATGCATAGTATACATGAGATGTACAAGTACTGACAGGAAGACTCGAAGCGTCTCCACCAGGACCAACAACGCATTCGAAAGGAATGCCGAGTTCCTTCAACGCCTGCTCTGCGGCCAATACCTGAGCTGACTCGGCCGACAGCGACACACGGCTGGACATCACTTCCTTTGAAAGGCCTGGGATAGTTATCTAAATAAAATAAACAATACAACAACATCATTCATCATCCTAGTTTCATTGTTGGATTGGGTTATTTGTCAATAACTGCTTCCTTTAGTATAACCAGAAAAGTCTGAAGCCAGTGTGGCAGCCTGGTGACCACGGTCTTGATCTCGAGACCAGCTCATGCCTGAAATGGTCTCGACTTGGTGTCTGTTTTGACTCGAACCATCACATCTGGTCTTAAATCCTATTTTTGTTGTATGATAGAAGTTATACTGCCTAAACCAGCATCTGTTTGCTGTTCTTCCAAACAAACAATCCGAATAACTTTTGATGTCGCCAGGATTAAAACTAAAACCTGAACATTAGTATCAACTCCATCCAATACCAACAAATCATCATAATAACAAATATTAGTGTAGAGAGACGATGGTCAAGGTTATAGCTTGTTCGGCTTATAGCTGAAGGTTTCGGGCCAAGCTATATTAACAGGGTTCAAAAAACGTAATGATGGAGCTCATTTATCAAGTGCAACATTGGGGTATAATAAATAGTTAGTCCTCAAGATTTTCTGCTTCAGGAATCTACTACACATCGTTTTTGTATGCCAGATTACTCTTCACAAGTCCATTTTCAAGTACATATTTCAAATCCAGTTATCAGGTAAAACAACCTCAGTATTTCACTTTTTACTTTTTTGTACGTCAGCTAGCACCGTCGCGTGCAATAAGATAAAATTGAGAGCATTCATAAAGCGATATATCATTTTCAATCAGATAACATTCCCAGAGCTCTGCGATCGTCGACTCGGGAATGGATTTCAGAAAATCACAATGACATTCAACATCATATTTATAATAGGATTCCAAATCCATTCTATTAAAAAGAGTTTCGATGTTAGTGTCGCGATTCCAAATCTTGACACTAACATCGCAACTCTTTAAATTAAATGCGCCCAGGAACACACGTGCATGGTGAATTAACTTTTGCAACTTAACATTGTCACATGTAGAATAGACCAAGCAACACTATGAATTGGAATATTTCAATCATAATGACCATAGCATAGTCAATTAATACAAAAGAAAAAAGACAGTACTCACATTGCAGGCAAACAATTTGACACCGCCGCTCTTATCTGGTGCAACGATGGTGTGCAGCTGGTAAGACGGGGATCCCCAATTTTTTATTCTGCAACAGTCGTCCAGAATCTACAATCAACAAAAAATCCATGAGCATATATGCCACAGTATAGGTTAAACCTCTGCAAGTTAGTGTAAAGAGCTACAAAATTAAATTCACCAGTGTCAAAGTCAGTGGTGTAGTTGTAAAAGAAGCAGTGGGTATACTGTGGGTATACTGTCATATTTTCCGTGGGTATACTCTCTGTATAAAGTGGGTATACTGTGCTTATCAATAAATTCCCGTGGGTATACTCCGTATAGTATACCCAGTATACCCTACGACTACACCACTGGTCACAGTCATGTACAAGGCTGCATGCATAGTTATAAATCAGAACAATTGCCAAGCATAAAATTCACAAATTTTCCAAATAAACGTAATCCAACAAAATTATATAATTGCTTACTACACAAATCTTCATTTTGTCAACAATAAGGGAAAAATATATCCAATTTTATGAGGATGGTCCAAAAACATGAAGAGTGAAATATTTAGGAGGCATGTGGTTTTTTATGTTCATTTTGTTGAAAAAACACACAGTGCAAAAAATTATAGAGTTATGACAACATTTACAGGTCGCTCAACATCATCAAAGTTTCACCATGTTATAACTATAGCATAAAAATACGATTAATGCATACCAATGAGAAACATTGAGTATGCAGTGACTGTAGTCTTACGGCACTGTATACTTTTGTTTTAACCATAAAGGGTCAATGTCATGCATTAGGGTACACACAGTAAGACACTAATCCACCTCATAAAGTTTGAGATTGTCACTTGAGCGGTTGAAGAATACGGTGGTGCTCCACTACCTGGAGTAGCGGTTGCTTAGTTTCTTCGTCCTTCGTCAATGAATCGTTGAATTTGCTGATCATTACAACACCCCTCTCTGCCCCATCGTTCACAACTTTCAGTTTGTCCAACTTCTTCCTTCTCTCCTGGAAGCTCTCGTCGTCTTCCCACTGCTCAGGCGGTAGATCGAGGAACGATTCCTTGATGCGAAGAGACTTGATAAACCTCGTGGATTGAGAAGAAGTGAGATCGCTCAGACTTCTTGATGCTATATCTTCTTTGTCAGGAACCGATCTCCTCCGATCAATGCTCTTATCTGTTTTCACTTGGCTCGTCATATTCCGCTTCTCGTATGTTGACACATTCCAGACCTTCTTCTTCAACCCGCGTTAGTTTCACATGCTCGCGAAACATCAGCATCTTTAGCACATGGATGGACTTGGCCATTCATCGTGCATTATGGAATGCCCCAGGCTTTCTGATCAGAGCACGCAATTCTTCAGTCGGATAAAGATAATACAGCATAAGCTGACACAATTCCGCATAGTCGACTCATGTCAGCTTCCCCAGGCTAGCCTTCATGGATTTGACGGTGGCGGCGCGCCACTCCTTATAGGCATCTACTCTTGGTTCGAGAAAAGCACAGAATCCATCACTGAGGATGAAGCACCACTGCTCATGAAAACATCTGATGCTTGGATAGCTGGTCTAGATGATGCAGACATCAGTTTTGAAAAACGCAGCTGGTATCAATTCCATGATATTATGTCTACAAGCTAAATTAAAGGGAGGTCTACCAAACTCCGCCTCGATTAGCTGGCAACATATGGAATGTATCCGGGTGTTATCTGGTTTGTTTCAAACGAAAGAGCGTCAACACAGTTCTCGAACGTCCATTCTCGAATGTTCTGAACCGTCGCATCGACCATTGCAGCACCGGTACCCGCTGCCAGCTTCGGTACGCCAAGAAGTTTCTCAAATTGAATATCTGGACTGGAAATAAGAATAGGCAAACGTTCCACCTTTGCCCCTTCTCCTTCTCCAGTAAGGTCTGTTAGCAACTTGCCATCCCAGTGTAGAACTAATGAAGCACCTTTATTCTCGGCTTCATGGATGAAAGCATCTCTAAGGATAGCAGCTATCATGGAAAACGTGCTCAAACACTGTCTTAACTGTTATATAATTAGAGTAGTGAATGGCATCTAGTGAATAAACTACAACTACTCTATCTGGCTTGTAAAGCAGAATAAAATTGTATAATGTCATACCGTCGGCAAAAAATCTGATATTAAGATAGACAAATCCCATAGTAAACTTTGACAATCTTGAGCGACCTCTAAATATTATTTTGCAAACTTAAAATTTTACACAGATTGTTTTTAGACCTAGTTGAACTGATATACCAACATGCCCCATGCACTTTCCGAGAAAAAATTGTACCATGATAATTTGGACCACCCCGATTGCACCCCACAGAAAAGATCACTAGAGTAGCAATGAAGTACTGTGCATAAGCAGTGAAACTGAGCGAGAGTATGAGAGCAAGACAGGTAAAAAGAGAGATAACAGATTTATTATTTTATTTAGTCGTTTGATTATAAATGTCATACATAATACTCAACATCCTATTTTATATGTTAGGTGTCAGTGCATGTGCTAATTAACAAACTTTCTGAAGATGCATCACACTACCAACTTGGACTTGATGAAATTAAATATTAAAGTTGAATTATATTCCTGACATAAATAATATCGTTACGCTTGTTGAGCAGATGAAATAACACCGAGAATGTTCTTACACCCAATATCACAGGCATATGCGCTCACAAAGAATATGCATCATATGGGCAATTCCACATCAAATCAACGCAAGGTCCGTACCTCACCATCTCCGATTTTCTTGAAATTTGGTGAGCAGGTTGGACCATATGAGAAAGCAATTACCCCAATTTTTTAAAATTTTCGGTCAAGTAATGTCCGAGTTACGGGTCGACGAACTTTGACCAAAACGGATCGACCCGTTACGGTCAAAT
>JAQFYQ010002800.1:0-11300 GCA_034694885.1 Buchholzia appendiculata
AGCACTCATGCCAACTGTTCTAACATGTGAGTAACTCATGTTCACTCATGCCAACTGTTCTAACATGTGAGTAACTCATGTTCACAGCACTCATGCCAACTGTTCTAACATGTGAGTAACTCATGTTCACTCATGCCAACTGTTCTAACATGTGAGTAACTCGTGTTCACTCATGCCAACCGTTCTAACATCATGTGAGTAACTCGTGATGTTTATTCATGTTTGTTACTGTGCAAGTTCTGTTAGTCCTAACTGCAATTTTCATCTGTAATGTACTTGATTCATATTTCTGGTTTGTGTCAATTTTCTGTATAAATTCTATTTAATGAATTTTAAGAGCTGTGTAAAGTTAACCGTTTTTAGATTGTGCGTTATTTATGTTGTATTGCGTGTTTGTGATTTTGTGTGTGTGTGTGTCCGTTTGAGTATGTGATTTTGTATTGTTTGTTAATGTGTTTGATTGTAGTTCCAACAGAAATGGCCGTGTTTGTGAGGGAACACTTGAACTATTGGTACAGCCTGAAGGCGTACTACTTTGCCAAAACTATGGCCGACATGCCATTCCAGGTCGGAACTACAGTATAAACGTACTATTACATATATAGATATTAGATATGACATTGTATTCATTGAATTTAAAAAAAGATCAATTAATTCTTGGATTTAAATTAAGCTTACAGTATCTGCTAAATTCTTTTCCTTATTTTTTTATTTTGATAATATTGATCATATTGATATTCAATAATTATAATAAACATGTTCAAATAATATCACACGTCTATGATAAAAATGAGCCTATTGACTTAATAAATTGAATTGTACTGAGGATATTGGTTAGTCATGCAATGAGAATATTGAATGAAAATGATATGTTTAGTGACAATGAATTGTGGCAGACCATGTTATTGATGATGTTGAAGTTTACGGCAAGGAGAAAGATTATAATTAACTGACGATGATCACGATAAAGTGATGACAGATAATTCCTGTGGTGCTGACAACAACAGCAATGATGATGATGATGATAATGGGCTCCCATCTATTTCCCACATGTTGGGACTGTTTCAGTGATGGGGGACTGTTTAATGATCAGTGATGGGTTGACTGTTTCAGTGATGGGGGATTGTTTCAGTGGTGAGGGACTGTTTTAATGATGGGGGGCAGTTTCAGTGATGGGGAATTGTTTCTGTGGTGAGGGACTGTTTCAGTGATGGGTTACTATTTCAGTATGTTGAGTGTGCTGCCGGTGTTACTTTACAGATAGCGTTTCCATTGATCTACGGCAGCATAGTGTACTGGATGACGAATCAGCCGAACGATTTCTATCGGTTTGTCATGTTCTTGACACTCTCGACGCAGACGTCGCTCGTCGCGCAGTCTCTCGGCCTTCTCATCGGCGCAGGCACCTCACTACAGGTACGTGTTATCCTCTTTTCCTTTTTATCGTTTTGCTTCATCTTTTGTTTATTTGTTGCCTTTTTATTGTCGTTGTTTCATTTCTTTTGGTTTTTTATGTAAAGTCCTCTTGTGCGGGATTATCGCAACAGTTGCGTGTCTTAAGTTTCTTTTGCAAATTCTGCGCTTTCATTAAAGCTTCAAATCTGATGATAAGATGTTTTGTGTTATTTTTAAAGAAAAGAAGTGTCTTGCCGCTTTGTGCTTAATCAGAATGATCTGGATTGAACCTTTTTGTTTCTTTGTGGGTAACCAAAAAGATCTGGATTGAACCGTTTTGTTTCTTTGGGGGGTAATCCATTGATCTGGATTGAACCGGTTTGTTTCCTAGTAGTGAAGAGTGAACCGGTGCTTGTATTGGAAACAATTGACAAGGGTGTCTCCCTAGGTAGACAATTTTATGTTAATTAAAATTAATTAAGTATTTTGAGCGACATCTATAAACCACATTTCATTACTTAGTATTTAAAGCATAGCCTGAAATCAGTTCAAATCACCGGTCTAATTATATTCACTTCTGCACAACTGTAACGTGTCTTGACATTTGTCTTAAAGACAAATTGATTTAATTGATTTGACAATATCAAATCATGAAATTTGTCGTAGACTAACAACATGGCTATAAAATGTTATCTCTCTCTGTCTTCAATTGTCTCTATTTTATCTCTCTCTCTCTCTCTCTCTCTCTCTCTCTCTCTCTCTCTCTCTCTCTCTCTCACTCTCTCACTCTTTCTCTCTCTCTCTCTCGCTCTGCTTTCAGAGATTAGAGTTTACCTCAAGTAGAAAGTTTTTATCAGATTCATGTGATCACTTGAAATCGTCAAGTTATTGGTTAATCTTCTGCAACTATTTCGCAACGAATATAAACGGCCTTGCCGAATCTGCTGTGTTGTGATATTGTCATTAATCTTAATTGATATTCCAGTCATTTGTTTTGAGAAAATAAATTGCTGGCGCTACTTTAATCTTAACAAAGAAGTGTTGATGTTTGTTTGGGCTGTAATAAGTCAGTTATATTACTGTTTGGTCAGCCGTGTGAAGTAAGATGTCTACTAGACGAAGAAAACAGTATTTATCACTTGACTTGTTTTCTTGTTTTTCTCTTTTGCATTACGCTGCACCATATGCTACTTGTCTTTTTACTGATTGACATGTTTTTGCGACACTTACATTCTATATCTACCTAGAGAATGTAAGTGTCGCAAAAACAAACATATGTAAACCTATGCAAGTAGAACAGTGAAAAAACTGTTATTATTATTATGTGCTAGGCGGCCGTGTTCCTTGGTCCAGTCACAGCCATTCCTATCCTGCTCTTCAGCGGCTTCTTCGTCAACTTTGACACGATGCCCAAGTACCTGCAGTGGCTCTCGTATCTTTCGTACGTAAGGTAAGCTGTCCATCGCTTTGCATATATTTCTAATTATCATATCATTATCATATCATTATCATATCATTATCATATCATTATCATATCATTATCATATCATTATCATTATCATATCATTATCGCATCACTCTTTGTTGCTATTGTTGTCAATTCAGCAGTAAGTCGAAGAGGGGGATGAAGTCGATAATCTGAGCAATTGGAGTTATATTCGGGCAGATTGAGCATCATCGTCATGAAGATTTTTATATCCGATTTTTCCTTGTAAGGAAGGGTTAGACGTCACTCAGTGTTTGAGTGAGTCATTCCAGCTATTGAGATACCGTCCATAATCCATATATATATATATATATATTTAATTAAGATGTTTTTAGTCGTGCATTTAATAATAGCCTACTACTTATTGTATATTCGTTTATATACAAGTATTTATTATATGTGTTGATTGATAATGAATTATTCATTGTTTTGCTTAGATACTCGTTCGAGGGCACGCTGCAGGCTGTGTACGGATTCAACCGCACGGAGTTGGCGTGCAGCGCTGAGTCGGTGCACGAGTGCGCGTTCCAGGACCCGGAGATATTCCTCAAACATCTCGACGTTAATAATGCCAAGTTCTATATTGACTTCATAGTTCTGTGTGCCATCTTCACAGGACTGCGCATCGGCTGCTATCTGGTCCTCAAGTGGAAGGTCAAAGTTCACTAGCTTCTGATTGGTTAGCTAATCCCCGCCCACCGCCGTCTGTCTGCCCCTGAGGCTGAGTCAGTGGATTGTACAATGCATGAAGACAGGTTTATAAGGTAACATTATGAAGAACAGAGAACGAATAAATCTGTCATTTATGGACGGCCCCTGGAATAAAGTGATGCCACTGTTGATCTGCATCTTTCCACTACTCCGCAGTCCGTATCACGAGTCGAATCGTGACGTCACGTTGAATGCGATATGAGTTTACTTGTTTGATAGTTGGCGATGTATTTCTTCTTCCTGCATCGTGCCGTAGAGATTCGTCCTATTTGCAGTAAAGCTAAGTCAACAATGTATTCAAAGTTATATTCATGGAACATGTGTGTGTATTTGCAGAGCTGTCTTTGCTGATTTTCTTATTCAGCTACAGCCTGTCATTGCATTCATTATATTCTGTGGATGGCAAATCTTGTTTTTACATACTTCTCTGCATTGCTCTGTTTAATTTATTTTTACTTCAGTTTATTTTTTTAGTAATACGCTGTACATCGTGAATCGGTGATGTGCATACAAGTAGAGTGAGTGTAATGCATGTATTTTACGTAGTGTGTAATTCTCTCTCTCGCTCACTGTCTTTATCTGTCTCTCTGTCTGTCTCTGTTTCTTCATCTGTCTCTCTGTCTCTATCTTTCTTGCTGTCTACACTACAGGAGTTATTTATATTGATTTACGTTCGTCCTACAAAGAATGACAACTAACGTTTCCTACTCGGCATTGTTATAATCATTGTTACCTGTAATCAAAAGTCCTTTCATTTCCGTAGCCCATTATCCGATGTATGGCTGTAACCTGGTATCACGCCAACATTTAGTCTATACTCCAAGAGCATTGTTCGGTGTTTGTGTAGTAATTATGAATAACTACTAGACTTTTTGCAGATGTACAACTTTATTATAAGATGTAAATCAATGTTTTACAACTCCATTCTAGACTTCTGTTAGATTGTGTAGTTCGTTTTAAAGGGAAATGTAGGACTAACGATGTAATGTTGTTTCATGTTTGGCAATCGCTCGTTGTAACACCATTTGCTATCTGCAGTCCTTCAATGTCTAGTCGGCTGCCACTTTAGTTTCTCCATTATGCATTTTATCACAAGGTTTCAATGACAATTTATTGCTGTAGAAATTGAGTATGTAGTATTATATTCAGAAAGTTTACTTGGTAATTAGACAATGACTCTATTTCTTCCTCGAGTGTTGTGTCTCATGTCGAGTAATATGATGAGTTGCACGCATCATTCATCTGATTGGTTGGTTTGCGGCTCCAACTTTTATCTGATTGGCTGTGACAGCTTTATCTTATATGTGATTCGCCAGAGGTATCAATAGCCTTATAGTTTTACGTTATATTTTTATACTGGATTATTGTCTTATAAGGCAACATCCTGTCTTGCTGTCTAAAGGATTGCACCCGAGTTAGATGAACCACTCAATGTTAGTGGATCGCCTTCAGGAACTTGGCTTTGAAAAGGTGAAATAGTTATATTGTTATTTGTATGCAGGTTAGTGTAGAAGTAACTAAGAATAGTCTCAATAGGTGCGTCGTAGGTCAATGTCTTGTACGGATAGATGGTGATACACTGATACAAGGTCTTCGATGATCATTCTATTTGCCGAGACGCAATGCGTGGGAAGATTATATCATCAGTTCTTTGCGCAATAATAAGGTGTTTTTGCATGCATTTCTTCAAAAACGTTTTTTAATCAAAATGCAGCCAGTTATGGATTAGACAGACGGCTAGAATTGTACATAATGACAGTCTGTCTGTGCAGATGAGGCAGTTATTGCCTGTTTGGACTGGCTGTACATAATGACGTTACTTTATGGCCTTGCTTGTGATATCAAACACAGTATTCTACTATTCAGGTAATCGATCAAAATTTGTCATGAAGATGCTGTTGTGTATATTAATGCGTGATATGCATAATTGCAATGCATGTATCAAGATATCAGTTGTAAGCGTAGCGCGTTGAGAGTTTGCGCCGTAGCTGCCATAGCTGCTACTAAATGTCACTTAAGCTGCTACAACTGCGTGTTGCACGCAGCAGCTGCTACAGATGTAGGTTACATTAACAGCTGCTACAACTGCGTGTTGCACGCAACAAGTAGTTGCACTCAACAGCTAATGCTTCTGCATGTTACGCAAAATAGTGCTGGATGTTGCACGCAATGACTGCTACTGCAGCTGCAGCTGCTGCATTCAGGCACTGCTGTGATCTGTGAAGCGCATTGTTGTCGATTCATTTTATGTTTCATTTGATTTAATCGATGTTTTATTTTATATTGTTCAATCTGTTTCGTTGTCTCGATGGCTTTGTTTCTTTACGAGGTACATGTACACGCTGTTCGAGTATGTGTATGTTTGTGTGACTGAATTGTATACATGTGTATGTGTGATTGTATGTGTGATTGTATGTGTATTGTATGTGTGATTGTATACGTGTGTATGTGTGATTGTACGTGCACTTGCTTATGTAAACCTGTGTTGCATTTCTAGCTTATGATTTGTCAACGAACTGGTATTTATGATCGTTTATAGAATAGAATCATTTGTGGTAAGATTTAATATGACAATTCCGCAATATGCCTGCCAGATCGAACTTGCTTGGATTTTAGCCGCCGCTTCTGGCTTTGATGCAAGAAGCTTGCGATGCGGCCAGTAAGAACAAGCGAAACATCTTCAGTGTTGATACATTCAGACGGATGCATTTAACATATTACGTACTTCGTAAACAAAATTGTGACGTTGAGCATTGTTGAAAGTAATGGTTTTCAAAGCTGTGCTATTGCCAGATCTATCTATCGACAGTTTTTTACACTACAACTCAAATATCTTGCCGACTTGTTTGCCTAGAAGGGGGGGGGGCTATATTCCCTAAGGGTGGTTGGAGCATGCCCCACGAAAACAAAATGCTCAGCTATAAACTTCCCTCTCTGGACTGATTCTCTATTGTGTAAACCTCCCCCCGCAAGCTAAACTTTTGAACAGCCGCTCCACCCCACCCCCCCACCTAGGATAGAGGCCCCTGCCTTGAACTTTTGTGCTTTTTTCCTTATACTGATGCGTATTACAGTTTATGTACTGTAGATATTTTGAATATGTTCCTGCCAATACGTCTCGAACTGTTTGACAGATTTGTAGCAAAACTTAAAAAATCAACTCTCGTTATTTTGTTTACTTTAGACCGATATGAGTTATTTGAAATTTCTTTCCTCTTTGCCATGGAGTTAATAATTGTGAAGGATTTATGTATTTAAGTTCTTCCTTTGTTGTTTATTTTATTCGGGTTGCTGTTCATGTGTGGTATGGTGTGATTGTTATGGTGTGAGAATGCTGTACGAATTATGCACACAACATCAACAGTATTAATTAATTAATAGTCAACTTAATGATGTCTAGTCGTTGGTTGCTAGGTTACTTGATCGTTGCTATGACTACCAAGCGCTGGTAGTTGCATTTAATATGTAGTTGTTATACAAATATTTTATCAGACCTGCTGTTGCTGTGTGTAAAGTTTTGCATACATAAATACTTGATGCAAAACGACTAATATGCAAAGCTGTCTTAGTTTGAGCGCCTAGCGTAAGCCTAAAGTAAGCTGTTGCTGTTGCTGCTTTTAATCTTGTTTTAGGCGCGCATGTCGAGTTTTTGTATCTCACTTTGATTCTATTGTATAATTATATCTGTATAGGTAGGTTATGATCATCTGAATGTTGTATTTCGTAATGCATTTGTTTTCGCGCACTATTTTACGTAATAAGTGGTGATGCAGCACTGCAGACACGGCCCCGATCAATGACGTTGTGGTTGTGTGTTGATTGTAAAACAGAACAAATGTCCAGCGCTATCAATACCTTTTCATCATCATCTAAACAATTGGCTCAAACCTCTAAATAGTTATTGTAAGAATTAAACAGGCAAATTATTAAATTATTAATTTAATCGATTATAAAGCTGTAAGCTTTATAATCGATTAAAATGAATTTAACCCTTAGGGTTATGTTGTTAGGGCTACGTTGATATCGATCAATGCCTACGATTTTGTGTTTTTTTTACGTTGGCAACGTGTGGTGTGTTAGAAATGCCTCTTACATACATACATTATACATTATTTACATACAAAAAAATTATACAATGCCTAAAATTAAATTAATGAATAATGACGAAATGAATCAACGAGTCTGTAGAATTGGGTAATGTATCAAAGATTTAGGTCAAATATAGTTGACTGATCATTCTTTATTGATTGACAGTATGCGATTGATTTGATTGATTGGATTAATTGATTGGATTGATTGGATTAATTGATTGGGCTGGATGATCGACTCTGTCATGATAATGCTCAAGCAAGAGCTTCTGTGCAGATGAGAAAGAATGTCATACAGAATTGACGACAGATATTTACTAGATATGACTTAGTACAGATATTTACTAGGCTATGGCTTAGTACAGATATTTACTAGGCTATGACTTAGTTCATATATTTACTAGGCTATGGCTTAGTACAGATATTTACTAGGCTATGGCTTAGTATAGATATTTACTAGGCTATGGCTTAGTACAGATATTTACTAGGTTATGACTACAGAATATTAATTAAGTCATGTATGTATGTAGCACTTCCTTTCACATGCGTCGGTGACGCAATCCGAGGCGCAATGTCATGGCTTAGTACAGATAGGTCATGTCATCAAATTGTTACAAGAGAAATAGTTCTGCCCTATTTGGCAGCAATGTTTACAGTATTGATGTTTGCTGTCTCGCATTACCCTTGTTAATATGGTAAATGGTAACGTGTGACCTGTTATTGTGGTTAATTATTAAATTATTCTGGTTGATTTGTTTGTGATTTTAGTCGGATTACTATTTAATATTTTGATTTTTCTATGCGTCGTGTAAATTTTACTTATGTATTGTAACTGGTAAATGCTAAACATTTGGTCGTCACCATGGTACTTTATACGATGGGTACTGGTTGCCATGGGTACTGGTTACCATGGGTACTGGTTGCCATGGGTACTGGTTGCCATGAGTACTGGTTGCCATGGGTACTGGTTACCATGGGTAACATCGTTCCTGTCTTTCCTGTGATTTTGATTTAGAGCTTTTGATTGCGTCTAGAAAGCTTGTATTCTGGACTTGGATCCGCGGAGTATTATAGTTAATTATAACGCGATTATTCGTTAATTCCTATTTATTGATTTACACACACTATTGCTGTTGTTTTGCATATGTTCGTCACTTTTGCGTTGTTACTAGTCGTTGTAACTTCTAAATTGTATAACTCCTATCCTGTTTATTGAGTGCACGGAGTGAATGGCAAAGCATCTTAAGGCGGGTCTATTTATCATAGCTGGAACTCTTTTATGTCGCATCTATCTGCTGCTATTACCACATTCTAGGCTGCTGCTGTTATTCAACAGCTATTATATACTGCAACATTACCGCGATTTAATACTGCAATTATTGTTGAAAGATAGATTATGTTATTCTGATTGTGTATCGGTAAAAGTCGAACTAGCACGTTTACTTGTATTACAATTATGCTGCGCTACTGTATTATAGTATTGATTAGTGCTGAGTTTTGCTAAGACTAATATAGTGAGAATATAGTAGTGATGATAAGACATTAATATTCGTATGATATGATAATTGACATGATTAATATTCAGATAATACTAATTAGCATATAGTATTTACAGTATTTATACAGTACTGATTATAGTATTATTACTATTATTCATGGTGATCAGTTAGCAGCGAGTTGTCAACAAACATGCGAAACTTTTGCATAAAGTATATAGCTGAGCAATGTATCAATGTATGTAACTGTTTTAAGTTGTTAAAGATTTGTTTAGTTGTTAATGATTTATTCACGAATACACAGGTATTGCTTTACAGATTTTCTAGAAATCAAACTAGCTGGATAAAAGTTAACGCATTGTATTTACAGCTACGAACTGTTGAGTATAACTCGGCGGTAGCGTTTGCTGTAGCCGCTGTACCAGTATAAACATTCAAAGTCAGTTAGTTTTACATTTTTGGATTTTAGTAAGATGTGGTTTGTGCTCCATTTTACCGAGTAAGAAATTATGCGTATTGAAGTTGACTATGAAAGTATAAATTCTATAATTGATCTAATACATTGGTGCAGCCACATCTGCCAATTAACTTAGCAATGAATCGCATACTGCATTGGCGTAGTCGCATCTACCGCATAACCTTGGTACTGCCACATCATAGTGCGGCATAACTGTCGTATACAAGTAGCAAAATGTACGACCCATCTGAATGTTGTCTTTCAGTGTGTAACTAGTTCTGTTCGTATACTGTATACAATACTGATTAGAACATTTTATATAAATTTCTTCTTCATGTTTTGATTGCTTCGTATTTAAGTGCAAATTTAAAAATTAAAATCATAACATAAAATTAAAATTAATTTGAAGATAAGCTGGAAAGACGAGGTTCGAGGTTATCAAAAAGGGTTCTTAAAAGAGTAATTCAGTACAAACGAATCTGAACTTTGAGAAAAATGAAAGGGAGAGAAGATTAGCATATGGCCTGCATTGAGAGGGTTCAGCTCAAGACACACTATTACGGGACGGTAAAGTGTGGCAAAAGATCGTGGGGGTATAGCAAGATTTGATGTGCTTGGATGACGTCAGACAGTGTGTAGCAAAAGAGCCTGGGGGGTATAGCAAGATATGATGTGCTTGGATGACCCAAGACAGTGTGTGGCAAAAGAGCGTGGGGGGTATAGCAAGATTTGATGTGCTTGGATGACCTCAGACAGTGGGGGGTATAGCAAGATTTGATGTGCTTGGATGACCTCAGACAGTGGGGGGGGGTTATAGCAAGATTTGATGTGCTTGGATGACCCAAGACAGTGTGTGGCAAAAGACAAAACTCGATATGCAGAGTACAAAAGAACAAAAAAAAAAAAGACAGTGTCAAATGGAGATTCATAGTAGTCAACCTTCTACTACCGGAAGACGACATTGTCGATGAATTCGAATGGTATAACTTTGGGTGATAAAGTTTAGCCGGTGAACCAAGCAAGTTCAGATAGGTCGGGCGGGTGTTTCAACCCGTGTCTGTTGGATCAACTCGAGCTTGATAATTTGGTCGCGTATATTCTCCCAAGTCAAAATGTCTGACATAGAAAAGTTGTCATCCCCTGATATGGTAAATGTCTGATATAGAAAGTTGTCAGATTTGAAACGAGTCTAGTTGAGAAATGAAATGCTTATAACTGTTCAGCAATTAAATAATTAATTATGCAATTAAATCATTAATTATGCAATTAGGTCATTTTCTGAGGTCAGAAATATACATTGATAATGATTACTAACCCTAGTTCTACATACCAAATCCACAAATTAAATAAACAGGTTCAAGTTTAATTCAGAACTCCATACATTGCAAATTTTACAATTTATATGAACAAAAAGACATAGGCAATGCTATATAAAATTTACAATTATCCGATAAATTAATTTGCAAATTTAGTGCGCCGCCTATCGTGAAAAGGATATGCAAATAAATTATATAGAGATCTCATTAAAAGCAAAATGTTTCCTAACAATTTAATGGAGAATTCTTTCTTTTAGAGTTTAATATTAAGTTTGTTCAACCAGCAACTTGTCAATCATACAAATATCATCACTGCGCCGACACAATAATTATGAGTTTACACATTTAGTA
>JAQFYQ010002801.1:0-11299 GCA_034694885.1 Buchholzia appendiculata
TATTAAGAATTTTGCAGGGTAATTGAGAATCAGACAAAAACAAGCAAAACATATCCAATTCAACAAATTAATCAGATCATGGTTAAATATTGATTACAATTTCACGAAACATCATTAAAGTTGGCTACTCATAGTTCTGCTAAATTTCTGTTGCTACAGCTGAATATGCAGAAAATCAAAGTTATCAAACACTGGAATCACTATTTACATTAGAAAATTAATAAAGCGTACAAACATCCAATCAAAGCGAAACTCAAAAGTACAAATTCATTTTTAAACAAACAAAAAACGTTTAACAGATTACATAAATTAATTACAAGTTATCACAATCAAGTGAATCAGTTATTAATCATAGTTGCACAACTCGCAACAAGACGCAACAGTATATAAATACTATCAATCGCAAATACTTTCTTCATGCCAACAACAACAACAATCTCGAGCAATTATCTACATCAACGTTATCATAATCAATCAGTGATTAAGTTCAATAATCATCACTATCATAATCATCGCAATCATGACACGCCATAAATAAAGTTTAAACAGGCTATTCATCGTTTGACTAGTCGCATCGACAGGACATATCAATACTATGCAAAAACATCTTAAACATAGGCCTTAATAGTCCAGTGCAGACTTTCATGGAGTTCCAAAGGTGGAGCACTAAGGTAACTAGTTTAAACACAAAAACCAATACAAGTTACTACAAATGCTACACCAATCAAAACCTACTATTTCTTAATAATTCTTCATAGAAAGTGCCATGCATAACATCACAAGTCGTAGATAGATATGTAATATCGAATTTAATAATACACAACTATCAAATATAACTAACCATCGTGGTTTGTGATTTATTTATACGTTTACAGTTAAATTATATTAAGCGTCCTGAATAAACTTGAATAATAAGGAAATTTCATTCAACTTTCAAAAGAATTAGACGTTGGTTTCATATTTAGTTTAGTAGCTATCAATTATAGTAGAAAAACACATGTAATATTTAGTATAACGTGGCGATTCATACACAACGTTCAATTTTACTGTACATTTTGTTATGCAACTGTGCTGATCAAATTCTTCAGATCTTGAACTGATGCAGTATCAATAGAGTATTACAAATATGGAGCAGCTAATATCTCAACTACTCATAGTCTTAGAGATGAATAAACACTACTTGCAATGCTGACTACAAATTGACTAGACAAATGTACGACATATTAGCAGAACTACTATAGGAAAAAGTTGAATTGAACGTTTTTGCAGAACTCAAATATATATTACACATATGAAAGCCATTTAATTATCTAGCTTTAATATTAGACACTACAAACACAGCAGTGTTTTGCATTGCACATCATACTGGGTGATGATCAATAGACGAATTAAAATTTCGTTCCAATACCGTTTCTTGTTATCCATCATCGTCATTCTTATTCCTCAACAAATATTTAGAAAAGTCTGTACAGAGGCATCCTGTTCTTTCACTACCAATTACTTTGCAATAAATTTTAAATACCTTGTAATAAATTCTAAATAATAAAAGTTAAAATTAGACATGTTTTGAAAGCTGATCTACAGTACATTTCTGAATCGATGTAATATTTTATACGGTTATCCTGCACAAACTAACAGTTATATGATAGAATTATTCTGTGTAATTATTATTCCAATCAATTCAAAAGCTATTATTATTCAATTATTATTCAATCAATTCATCAGATTATACAATGCATAATATCTATGAAAATTATTGACACTTTAAAACAACCTGGATGATAGAAAATACAGTACAAAACAGTTCCCAGTATTGACTGACAAGTAATTATAAACCGCTATGATTCACTCTCTGCAGTATTGAAATTCACATGTTGAGATTGAAATCCACGAGATCCAGTCTATCCTGTGTGATCCAGATTCAATCCGACTGAAAGTCAAGGAATATGCAGTCATCATATCACTCATACTTTTAGTAGTAGTCCGGTGATACCTTTTGATTGTCCATAGTGCAAATGATTGCCACCGCTGTCAAAGCTAGTATTGTCTGAAAATAGAACAATTATACAAAATCTATAACAAAATATTCAAAACAAAGTAAAAGTTCCCCGACATAAATGCTATTTTCCTATCGCCATAGGTCAATCACGGAGTTTTTAACCTCATCAATGGAAAAAGTTATCAAAACTACTTAGACAATTTTGGCTCAATTTTTGACAAACCTTAATTTTTCGACTTCACAAAGTCTAGCAGAAAAAAAGTCTAGTAAAAAAGGCATCAGGTTCTCAGCTTCAGTGTAAAAATTCCTACCAGCTAATCACAAATTCTTCCATCCCTCCCTTCCTCCTGTCATGCTTTATAAGACGACATACCCCCCTCGATGTAACATTAAATGGAAGCTCATTTCATAATCTAGTTTTATGGATTCAGCAATTTATCTGTTAGGAATAAAAGAAGTCCATGCTTCAAATTTAAAAAAAACTTAATCATTCATTAATCAGTCATTAATCATTGACTTAATCATTACCTTAATCATTGATATTTAGTTGATGATGATGATGATGATGATGATGATAGTGCTCTGTCCGAAGACAGGTCCTGGCGATGGTTATTTGTCTTGTGTATTACTACGCACGACTTAGCCACCGACCAACTAGGCCAGATGAGCACGGGTGGGTGGCCAAAGGTCCTTCCCGTAATTTATATTTAGTCACAATAAACAATATATATTGTGCAAATAATGAAAATTATGGTGAACACGAAATGGTTTATTGTGTTGCACACAACCAATTTGCTAGATAAAATATTATCTTACATAGTCAGATCTTATTTGTACGTATGTACAGTGACAGTCAATGGCTACCTGAAAGAGCAGAATTCCTCCGACGATTAGATATACATAGAGGTTGTACTTAGTCAGGAACGTCGTCACTTCGCCCCAGCAACCCTAAAATAAACGTTCAACATTTTTTTTATGAAAAAAGAGTAAAAGTGTACCAATTTCACACATAGTTTGAACATAAAACACAATCTCTAAAGTATCAAAATACTGCAAATGTAACGCTATCTAAAATGCATAATGTGAAACCATGAAACACAAAACTATGTATCTTTACACATTTACATCTTTCTTGTACGCTTGCAGATAATTTGTAGGCTTATATTCACACTTTAAGCTCAGCAAAATACGACCATACCGAACAATATAGCAGTACAAAAAGTTTAGCAATTACACACACAATTCACAGAAAAAACAATACGACAGTATAAAAGTAAGGTAATCATCAAAATAGCATATATTGCAAAATGAGAAGGAATGAGAAAACCTGACTTATTATAATTAATTACAAACTTTATCATGCATGTACATGTAACAGAATACAAACCGTTTTCCAGTTTGACGTAAGTTCAGTCGGTGCAAGGGCGCACGTCTGTTCGATGAGCTTTACGTCGGGAAATTCCCCGGCGAGTTTGCAGCAGGCTATCGGCGTCGTCAGATTGACAGGCATCGTCACTCCCTCCGTCACGGTCACGTGACGCTGTCGGCGCCATTTCTTGGCGTCATTGAAATCTTCATAGTTGTCGACTCCACAACATTTGAACTGCATAGAAACAATCAGTATAAAATTCACTAGCTGCCTAATTATAAGCATCAAATAACATTGAAAACATCTCCATATAGATTCATCGCCATCATCATCATCATCATTTTCACATCGTCCAGACTGGAATTGTCCATAATTTCACTAGGGGTAATTAAAATGGATTGGATGTTGCCTAAATGTTTTCATCTGGGAATATAAAGGAATACTCTGCAAGAATACTCACTATAAATAAATTCTGCATGCCGTGTATAGATGGCCTTTGGATTTCTATGGAAGGAAAGTTTAATAGCCGGACGCCCTTCTTCTAGATTTATCGGGATAAAATTAGTAGAGAATATAGTGAGAGCAGTTTTGCCCAACAGTTTCGTACAATAAAGTCGCCGTTAATGGAGGAGAGAGTCAAGTTACACTAAAGTTAACGTCTTTGAATGCAGCCCAACACATTCCATTTTAGCCGAGTTTAGTGCACGGACAGTTTTTGGACAAATACTAATAAGTATCTGTGATTTAATACAGATGAAGAGTTTGAAGGAAGTGTTATTAATCGTAAGACATTGTCTATAACGTTGATAAATACCTATTTGGAGAAACGTGAATCAATTATTAACTCCGTGCAAATAACTTTGCATTAATCTTTGAATTAATGAGAATAATGCAATGCTCAAAAGTTCCAATTACTATTTGAATGAAAATGTATATCCACTCTGGCTATCTTTCAATGTTACACTGATAATAAGAACTACAACATATTATTTAAATTCGAGGCAATATTACTAGACAAATACATTTCAATATAAACCAATGCCGTATATAATTGTGATGAGAAATGAGAAGTAATCTTACGTCAAACATGATGAAGTTCCAAGCGAGAGAGTAAACGCCATAGTCGTCAATATCAACGTAATTGTCGACGAGATTCGTCAATGCTACCCTGTGAATCTTCTCATCAAACTGCACCAATGAAAAACAAGCAATCAACCGTTAAATAAACTTGCAATCGTAAAAGTCAATGTGATCCAGTGATGTCTGGCTTTAGAATAGGCTCGACATGTTGATCTGTTTGCTTGAAATTTAAGATCTGTGCTATTTAATATAATATATAATAATTTATTTGTGCTCGAGTTTTAAGACCGCTAATGTCAGGAAGGGCATCACCGGCTGTACAACTTTTCTTCAATAAAAAAGCTAAATATCATACATGAATAATTGAATATGCTCTGCCGAGTCCATTCACCTTGGTAAGATTCATCACACTCTAATCAGTTGCTGTAGGCTAAGCTAGTCTAGACGATAAATAACGATGATGACGATGAAGAAGAAAAATCACATAGCAAAATAGCAAAACTAAAAGTAAATTAAAACAGTTACATTCATCATCATCATTAGTGTTCTGCCGGAAGGCAGGTCCCTGGTATCCATCTTCTCCACAACTCACGGTCCTCCGCTTTCCTTTTCATTTGTACATATAATTCCTCCTTGCCCTCCATCAGTTCATGAAGCAAACTTTGCCTCTGTCTTCCTGATCCTCTCTTTCCCTCAATTCTGCCTTCTATCACTTGTTTCATTTAATCCCTCGCCCCTCAACACATGTCCAATCCAGTCTCCTGATAGGAACCACATAACTGACAACACACTGCCAATCACTTGCTAACAACAATTTGCATTCATCTAATAATTTTCTGTTTTGTCATCATCATCACCTGTTCATAATGTGCTATTCTCTTTCGTGAGATGTACGTGCTGAGCACAGCAGTAGACAATACAATTTTAATCTGCTGGCTCTTCACAGATGCATTTTCATAACGGCAAGCCCTTGCCGACACCAGCCCGTCCCGGTAATGAAGTGATTTCCCTTCATCAGAGAAAGTGGTTCTGTTTGGGTTCGGTAGTGACAGCAAGTATAACCCCACTACCACGAAAGAACCCCAGAACAGATGGTAGAAGTCTATGCTAAGGATCAGAAAGAGAAAAAATATATAAATTAAGATAAAAAAAATCTTAATTTCCTAGTATCATATGAGATACAGACAGCACAGAGTTGTACAAGTTTTTATGCTTCTTTATGCCAACAACTGTAATACAAGCCTACGTCTCAGCTTCCTTCACTGACCGTACAATGGAAAAATCATTCAGTGAAGGGATCAGAAGATTCCTTAAAGCATCCACCGCAGTCCGTACAAATACAGTTAACTTGAATCCTATACATGGAAGAGATCATGAGACGCCTAAGAGTTTCCAATTCAGTCGCGTTCGTCTAATTTCCGCTTCGGTTTCTTTGGATTACGAGATCGACTCTTTGCCTTGCAGAGCGGACATATTGGAGCATTGCGATGTATTTGTTGATGACATGACAGACAAGCCTACACACACAATCAGACATACATAATATTACATACACACAAGCCTAAACATATACACAAACATATGTATAATTGGAAAGTAGTCTGGTGCCCAGGACTAAATCAAGATTTCAAAAAAAATGAAAAACAAAACATTTAATGTTAAAGTTCACAATAATTTTACATTATATCATTGCACAACACAAAATCCATCAGCTAAAACAAATTCTAAGCATTACGGTATTACTCATTATTGTTTAATTGAGACCTACTTAAGACAATTGCAAATAAATTTAATTCTGTTTTTTGGCGAAATATCAGAAAAATTCTTTATTAAATGTTAAACAAACCTTCATAGGAGGAGGCTGTTGCCTGAATGAAGCTGCCGATGGGACAGGAGGCCCACTGTTGACCCCACCGCCCCCCACACTGCTCCCGGGGGAGTGCCTCGGCTCAGGTTTTGGAGGAAGAGATCTAGACATGGCAGGGTGGAGTGGGACAGGAACGAGACTAGCCGCAGGGAAAGCGAGGTTCTGAGGGAAGACTGGACCAATGGCAGCTCGGTCCATGGACTCGAGAGATGAGATGGAATGTGTGTAGTCAAACGACTTCTGCTGCTGCTGCTGATGTAGCTCTTTCTGCTTCTCTAGCAACCTAACACATGCAGGGAAGTATTATAAAACACTAGAGTAAAGCATTTGGCATCTTCAAGATAGAACGTAGCCTGATGTAGTGCAATGTTAATCTAACCGGGCCCAGTGCGCTAGGTAAGCGCGTCAATTTACTGCCTACCCTTTTACAGCTAGTACCAACTTAATTCTGCTTGGTAACAGAAGCGATCGAGCATACACAAAGTTCTATCGATTTTGAAAAGTTCTGATATCTGACCAAAACATACCCCGCAGATTGCACAAAGACTCGTATCATCATCATCTCCATGCCATTGCCTGCCAAACTACACGCCCAAGCAAATACACAAAGCTCATCATCGAACGAGCAGCTCAATAATAAAGTCTAGAAGGGATCAATCGAGCAGAGTACACAGAGAAGTCTAGAGATACAACAGTTCCACTCATCAGAAATTTCATCAATAATAAACTTCATTCACAACAGTATAATGATGTGTCGCTTACTCGTAGGCCAGTTTGTCGTCGAACGCATCCCTGGAGGAACTGTCTGGAAGTCTCTCGAGTCCGACACTTGAACGCAGCATGTCGAGCTGGTCCCTCAGCATTGCATGCTCTTCATACAAGTTCTTTGCGCTCTCTAGAGCCTTGTTACGCTCGTCCTCGGCTTGCTTGATCGTAGTCTCCATCTACATGCATCACCAACAAAGTTCATCATTATCATCCTTATCATCGACAATACTATTACCATCATCAATATTAGTATCATCATCACAGTCTATGACCATAAAGCATCATAGTAGGCCACTCTTTGTAGTTCACTAACATTTATCAACTCTAAACAGTGCTCTTACAACATTTTAACTTTCCACAAAAAGGCTTTCACTAGCAATATTAATATTTTCCTTGACCCCTTATCTGTACACAGAGCTGTGACGCTTGGACCGTGGACACCCTGGTATGAAAGATCCGAGCTCTGGATTCAGTAAAGTGTGAACAGATGTCACGTTATGTGGAGGCTTAATATGAATGTTTGAATATTAGTGTAAGCTGAACAGTTAACTGAATATGTAGAAACTAAACGTACATATCTCAATGTACACATGCAACAGCTAAAAGCATCAGTAGGTTTAAATCCCGTTGTAACAGCAATGCTTCCCATACCTCAGCGTAACTATTCAAGACGTATTTGGCACTCACATGTAAATACTGCCAGCTCGTAAATAGTCTAATGCATCAGCGCAAGGAGTAAATCAGCGAGGTAAACAAACGCCCGTCAGGGCTCAAAGTCTGGCTAGAGTGCAGTCACAGCGAGCAGAGTTGTCGATACTAGTGAATACAAAAGCTGCAAGGCTGAGAGTGACCCCTGGACAAGGTCCTCATGCACATCTTGTCTGCACGGGAAGGAACTTGGCTCACCACCTGTACTCATATCACAGTCCTAGTGGATCGGTGGTATAAGTCAAATAAAAGTAATATATGCGAGACAAGTAACCATCACCAGGACATGTGCCTTAGGGCAGATCACTGCAATTATGCATGTATATATGTATTTGTTTATGTATATAAGATGCGCTTCTAACGCTCCGTGCGTTGCTAAGGCGTAAAGTGTAAACCTTACATAAATTGCAGTAAAACCTACAACATCATAGAGTGGGGATGATCAATGACTGACCGTTAGGATCGTTTCGCTCTGCGGCTTTTAAGCGATTAACCCGAGAACGATCAGGGGTAACTCCCTATCTCAAATTCTGGTTATCGGGTAGGATTGTTACTTAATGCCACTCCATGTCTGCCTCAGTCACTTCTACCACCTTGCTTCACAACATGACGACGTTCGTCACAGTCGCCCTAAAGAAATCTAGCGAGAAGAAAGAAAATCCAAAGTAAAGTAAGTAAAGGATCAATATGATATAACTCACAAGATTGATGTCTGCGTGGATGAGGCGCAATTCTTCCACATGCGCCATCTTCTCCTGCTGCAAGAGTTCCATCTCCGACTTGTACTCTTGCAGACAACGATCTTCATTCTCCGTCGCATCAAACTCACTCTTCAACTTCGACTTGATCTTCTCCAGCTGAATACTCTTGTTTCTACAACATCAGTCAAATACAATCAAATGTCGTACATAAAGTCACAATTAATTAATGGTAATCGTAAATGGTCAGGTGAAAGTGTGTATTCTTAAAGATTTCAACGATACCCACACTGAGAAGACCGAGACGAGTATGCTTCATGAACTGCTGGATGGATCATATGAGCAAATGAAAAGAAAGCAGAGGATCGCGAGTTGTAGAGGAAATGGATAACAAGGACCTGCCTTCGGGCGGAGCGCTGATGATGATGACCCACACTACGTTAAATATCTGTGTTACAGGAATTAGGGCTACCAATTTTACTGTGCATCAATCTCTCCAGATGATTTTGCATCTTTCTTAAAAGTGTCTTTCGCATTACAATAACTGCATCACTATATCCAGCAGTATACATGTGTTATTGTCCAGGATATCCATAAATAACGTCTTAATTTCCATAACACAGTCAATTTGTGTACCTGGGTTAAAACTACAATTTTCAACATATATCCAAAATTTTGATCAAAATGCAATAACTGGAAACAAAAAAATGCTAATGAAAATATTGCATCATTGGCAAAAGTAGGGCAGTATGCATAAAATTCGCATTTTTGCAAATCGAGCCGCATTACTTAATGCTAACTCAGATCTGACACATCATTTGAAAATCTGCAATAAATAAATGGAAATTATCCCGAATGACGCCAAACAACATATAGTACTATTATCCTAATTTGGGTCATCCTCCAGTTTAGTGCACTAATGGGAAACTGCTTGAGTTACGGTAGGGTCAGGGTCATGGTTATAAGTCGGGTTTTGGTTGGGGTAAGGGTTAGGGTAGGACCTAGAGAACATATTACCGTCCTTAAATTCTAAAATGTAAAACCTTTTTATGATTTTTTAATACGTACCCCTACCTGTTGATTTTTCCCATTAGTGCACTAAACTGGAGGAGGACCCTAATTTATATATACCGGCATGTATAACCCATTACAAAAAACTCCGCGTGGGCAAATCAAAGTACACCGGATTGTATACATTTGTTAAATTGCAACACGCCCCCCCCCCCCACCAAGAGAAGGCAGACATTACCTAATTTCTTTGATTTTCTCCAATTTTCTCAACAAATCAACCTCGTAGGCGTCCATCTTGGATTGCTTTGTTTTCTTTTTGCGTTCTGCTGTCGCTTTCTTTACAGTCGTAGGAGCGTAAAACCTAGGATGACCCGCTTCAGGTTCTGAGGTGCACTCACAGGAAGGAGCAGTATACCAGGGACCACAGTATAACAGGGGTTTCATCGAAACAATTGTCACACCAGCGAAGCATTACACCGCAGCACTTGACTTCCATTGATACTTACTTGATGAACACAAAAACGTGACAAAGGCGGTCTAACTCTGATCAAAGGGGATCTTCGAAGTTCCCTTTTGATCAGAGTTAGACCGCCTTTGTCACGATCGGTGGAGATATTTTCTCGTTTCACCAGTTTCAAACAAGTTTACAATTGACACAAAAGAGATGAAAGCCATTTTACATCTTAGAAAATTGTGTTGGCCTAAAATTATAAGTTTACTAGCATTTTAAATTGAAACAAATATCTAGCTTAATTTATTCAGAAATTAAATCAAGTTAATCTTTGTTTAGAAAACATTTCTGTCTACGGATAAAATTTAGCGTTAGAGGTCTTAAACACGTGCATAAATCGGATTCTGTTGTATTTTAAATACCTGCCATAATTTTTAATATCTCCCAATATCATGTAGAATATCAAGTTAAATACATATTATCAAAGTTCTTGTATTATTCTAAGTTCAGCTTTTACATCAAACTTGGATTCAACAAATTCTTTATGCATAATTCTTGGGAGTTATTTTGCTAAATGCATGCTCCCAATGTATTTCAGTAATTCTAAGCTCGCATGCATCTAAAAATTTCTCAATATTGTTCAACATAATGTCACTTGTAAAATTGTGTTGTAAAATTATTCCAATAATACTGTTATATAAACGGACGATATTTTGAAGTTGGTCAAACAGGTCTACATACGTTAAGTAGAATGCAATACATGCGTGTAAGCAAACAAGCCTTTAAATCATTGATCAAATTATTATCTTTATTTGTCTATATACAAACACCTGCTAACATAATGTGTTCTAATTACTGGAGTTATAACTTCACAGATGCAATATACACTCAGTCATGAGTAACACAATTCACACATCTATAAACACAACTTATTCACAGCTTTCATGTGAACAGTCATCGCCTGAATATAGCTGAATAAATGTCTGTCAAAACAAACATTTGCATGTTTCACCATCTCTTCCTTGTGGTCCCAACCAGGATTTCTATTCCCTCGGCGTCCGTGATCACTGCTAAACCACTCTCGCACAGAACAAGGACTGAGCAAGTTCTGTTTCAAATGACGGGGCATGGCTGATAGTGACTTATGTGAATGCAATGAACCTCAAACCATGTCGCATATTGTCAACTCTTGCGGATTGACCAGGCTACAAGGAGGGATTGACCAGGCTACAAGGAGGGACTGACCAGACTACAAGGAGGGACTGACCAGGCTACAAGGAGGGACTGACCAGACTACAAGGAGGGACTGACCAGACTACAAGGAGGGACTGACCAGACTACAAGGAGG
>JAQFYQ010002802.1:0-11299 GCA_034694885.1 Buchholzia appendiculata
GTACGGGAAGGACCTTTGGCTACCCACCTGTGCTCATCTGGCCTAGTCGGTCGGTGGTTGTCGTGCGTAGTAATACGTAAGACAAATAACCATCTCCAGGACCTATCTTCGGACAGAGCAGTATCATCATCAAGGATGTTTACCTAATTAGTAGATTAATTAGTAGATTAATTAGATTACCTAATTGGCCTGTAGCCATAAGTGTTTGAATTATGCATGTAATTAGAACATTCTTGATCCTACCTGATCATCAGCTTACATTGAATTTTTCTAAATGATGAACAAATTTGCTGGAATTCGGGTTTAAAAAATACTCGAACAGCAGAAAAATCTTTTGCAGGAAATATTTTTCTCTTCGAGGTCTCGTGACCCTAGATTTAGGCTGGAAATATATCACAAATTTATATTTGAAATATATATATCGTTGCGTATTATTTTATCTGCAGTGTCATAAAAGATCACGAATCATACGTACGAGAAAACGATCACACATCTGCATCTGCTTTAGTGATTGTAGTTAAGCGGAGGAGGAGGATGATAACTATTGTGTATTATAATATAAATATATATCTGGAAGCAGTTTTATTATTTAAATATTTTAAATTCAATTGAGTAATTTTATTTATTTAATTTTATTCACGGTGGTAGGGTTACCTTGTGTTTGTCACCACTACCGAATCAAGGAGTAGAATAACTTTATTGAAAATCACCCGTTTCCGGTACAAGTTGTGTTCAGCAAGAGCGTGCGGCCTCAAAAATCCAGGCATAATGGGTCTTCAGCGGCATTATGTGTAAGCCTTTGTGACTTGTAGGAAAACTGACCTAAAATGTTGATGAATGATGAAGGATGTTCAAAGTTGTACACGCTTGTACGTGTGCGCTTGAGGGATGTGCGGAAATGTGCACGCAGATGCACTGATCATGTGATTGGTCGTTTGGTTGTGTACTTTGCAGGATTCTGCAGGAAAATGTTCCGGCTAAATATCTGGAGCGACGAGGGGTCTGTCTGATGCGGCTACACATAGCCGGCAGGCACATGGGTCTGTACGGAAGAACGGTTCTGACATTTGAGCCGATGAAGGAAATGCCGTCACACAGTCTCGGCCCAGGTTTCAAATGTTTTACTAGTTGAGGATTGCTATCCTTGCAATATCACTCCATTGCTGAATATAGTCATCATCATTTGTCATCTAGACTGGTACTGTTCTCAATTAGCAGCAGGGCTTATGAAATTTGGTTTGACATTACCAAAATTTTCATCTTTTTATTATGAGGGAAGTGTTTAAAGCATACTCAGCATCATCATCTTCAATTATCGTCCGGACATGAGTTATTTATAATTTGCACTAGGGCTTGTTAAAGCGATTTGGACGTTACCGAAGTACGAGATTTATCTATATGAGATTTTAATTCATTTCGATTATGAATTTTTGTACTATATTTCGGTGTGAAGATGTACAGGTTATGAGTTGTTTGGACACAAGTTGGTATCGATGACAGTTTGTTGTGAACAGATCGACTTTTGTCGACAGATAAATGTGATAATTGTGGCTATTGTTTGTATAGCAAAAATTAGTCAACCAAAAGTTATTCGCCGTATAGTTGGAGATAATGTTGGAGATAACGTTAGAGGCCTAGATTGAACGATCTTGAGAGTCAGAGAGAAATGTGTACAGTTGCAATAAAAGATTTGGAGTGAGAGCAATGCTTGATGTTTTTTATTTGTTAATTTGAAGTGCTAGATTTCACTGGTTCGATTTCTGGTTGCTGACTATGTGGGCTAATTTTATTTTGTTAGTGCGTGATTTTTTTCTGTGTTTGATCAGCTTTATGTGATTTTTTATGCGACAATTAATATGTCTTTTGATTCCGATAATTTTATTCTTCCGATTGTTTTAAGGTGACATCGTAGGATTGAGTCTTTCCCAGGCCGACGTGCAAAATCAGCCCCAGGATACGATAACATCCGGTGTCGTGTCGAAGGCCACTCAGTCGGTTATCTGTGTGGCTTTCGACGAGGCGCACGACCTCTTCGACCTCGATGACTCTGCGTTGTATAAACTGGTGAAGCTGGCCAATGATGTCACATACAAGCGGCTGCAGAGGTGACGCGATTTTTACTTTTGTATGGTTTATTGTTATTTAATATTTAGCCATTTCAGTTGAAATTAAAATGGAAAATAATTGTTGAAATATATATTTATGGATGTCATTGCTATTTGTATATTCTGCAGGGTTCTAAATGAGTTGGATGGTAATCAAGCGACCGGCAGTCAGTTGGTCAATGTTCTGTTTGGCATATCAGAAGTTGGACTTCCTCTTGGCGAGTCCAATCAAGGATTAGGTTGGTTTACCTAATAGTATTTTGCTTCGGTATGGCTAAAACTGGTTGTTTTATTCAATACTGCATAGTTTTGCTTTCGGGCTATCCGTCCATTATTGGCATTGCTTTATTTTATTGAATTTCTGTCTGCATAATGGCCATCACATTTTTGTGTATATTATTCACAGCAAGTGCATTTAAATACGATTCTCGTCATATATAGTTAAGTCAATGCAGAAATGTTAATAGTGCGAAAATTGGAACTTTACGCATTTAACTTATAATCGCTCAACGTTACTAGGCCTATCAACGACATAATTTTAATTCAGAATTGGACTGCTGAGGTATTTTTAGTGCTCTGTTAGTATTTGTATTAGTTGCTTATATTCTGAATTGTGTAGGATAATGTTACATATTAGGCATGCATGGCAGGTTTGACATTTGCAGGTTGAGCTGCCTTATAGTGGTTCAATGAAGAAACTGAACAAGTGATAGAAGGCGGAATTGAGGGAAAGAGAGGATCAGGAAGACCGAGGTAAAGTATGCTTCATGAACTGATGGAGGGCAAGGAGGAATCATTTGTGCAAATGAAAAGCAAAGCGGAGGACCGCGCGTTGTGGAGAAGATGGATACCAGGGACCTGCCTTCCGGCAGAACACTAATTAATGATGATGATGATGATTATAGCTTTATGTGAAATAAATAAATACAATAACAAGTAATGTTGTTCTACAGCCCAACTTCATCACAGTTATCCGGGATTAAATATGCACCGGCAAGTTCAAGGTTTTTATTAACGTTACCTCGAAAATAAGTTACGACAGAAGAGTAAACGAGTCACACTCAGTTTGCGGGTTACGGTAATGAATCAACTCTGAGAGTAATCCTACAGAAAAATACGCAGCAAATATCTGCCTTAAACGTTCACAGAAATCTGGTTTAGAATAAATACTCACTCTCCAACGAGTCAAACAAGCAACAAAATTTTATTTATAAAATCAATCAATCTAAAATGTTAACGAAAATAAGCACTACAATACTCTGCTTAGATCGACAGGCTATAGTTGTAGAAAGGAGATAGGAGGAAACCTGTATGTGAGCGGAGAAGAACGACCTTGACGCGAGAAGGAATGCCTCGAGGATGTTTAGAACTATCTGCATCATTGGTGGACACCTTAATAAAACACAAGTTCACAAGTATAACAACTTGCGCATCATAGACTTAAACAAGTTCTTCACAACATGTTGTGGCTAAATAGCGGGATTTCTTACGATTGAATGTGATTGCTGATGCCAACCTATATCGGGAATGGGGCCATTTCCCTTCTTTATTTATTGCCACACAGATATGGTTGTCAAGTCTGGACCACGTCTGTGTGGCAATATAGACATGGTTGGCAAGCCTGGACCACGTCTGTGTGGCAATATAGACATGGTTGTCAAGCCTGGACCAAGTCTGTTAGTCTATATTCACATGTGGAATCATGTAAGACAATATCATAGTAAGATATCAGTAATTCAAATAGCATTCATAAAGACTATGTTATATTAATCGAAGTACTTGTTTCAGCTGAAGTACATCACAAGCAGAGTTTAACACTACTCGCAGCATTTCACTCTATAGTAACTATATTAGTCGAACCTACAAACAACAATCAGTTTCGACACAGATATAAATCAAAATTATGTGAATTTAAACTGATCATTTCCATAATAAATAATACCACTGTATTTTTGTATTGATAAAGAGACCGATTAACCGTTATTTAACACGAATCAAGTAGTAATTTCATTAAACAAATGTTATGCAAAATTCTTTTTAATAACATTTTTAAAACAAATATTATGAATTTCTTAATTGAATTACGATAGATTCACTGATGTTTTTGATTAGTCAAGTGATGTGCTTATTCATGACTGCAATCAAGCTAAAAGACAAATATAATCCTAAAGACAAGACATCACGAGTGGGGAGAGAGGGTACCTGAAGACGTTGTCATCACAGCGGAGAACCACGAGCGGGTCGAGTGTGATGTCATCCTCTGTGTAATCCTTCGCACCTGCACGGCGATTCTTTCCTCTCAGAGCATTCACAGTGGCGACACGAAAGCTGCAGTTAATAATAACAAAGACAAAAATGACAACAGTGAGAAATGTTAGGAGACACAAGATTAGGTTAGCAGTATAGCTAACCTCATCTACATGTCAAACACAGACGAGGTTTGAAAGCTGCACAGCCTGATTGAATGAATCATCATCATCCATGATGATTGTTCATAATGGAGGAGAGGATTAAATTGCTGCATACTAACTTCGCCTCCATCCCAGCACTGGAGACCATCACTTGTATACAACAAATTAAGGAATATTGCTTAGCTAAGAAATGCAAGGCTTATCAAAACAAGCTGAACAAGATGCAGTGATGTAGTCGTTAGCCTTGATGCCTTGCCACAAGGCTGCCTTGAGGCACTTTATTGCCTTGCCATGCCTTGGCCCATTTTCCCAAATGCCTTGCCTTGCCTTGGAAAAAATTGCCTTGAAAAAAATGCCTTGACCATGCAAAATACTGTCTTGACTGTATAATTTCTTGCCTTGAATGCTGCCTTGTGCACTTTACTGCCTTGCCTTGCCTTACCTTGACCAATTTTCCAAATGCCTTGCCTTGCTTTGACCTTGAAAATGAATGCCTTGGCCTTGAGAAAAATGCCTTGACTACACCACTGACAAGATGTTTACAACAGTTCATACAAAAGTCCAACTACAATGTGTTTTGTGAGTTATTTACACCAGATATCACATGACACCAGCAACACGAACCTCATGGGCATAATGCTGTTCATCTTGATCCAGATCTTGTGAACGATCTCCTGGCAATGCCGAGGGACGGATCGATCCAGGAACCTTGCCAGGCCGCTGATCAACACCTGACTGTAGACGACCAAGTCCTTCGCGGACACCTGGAGCAGTTCTTCCAGCACCATGATGCACCGTCCCGGACACAAACTCACACAGTCAATAGCTGCACATGGAAAACACAGACTATACTTTATCATGGTCTACACAATATAACACCAGTACACACATTCTACATAACAAGTTCAAATCATCATCGTCTTTAATCGTCCACCCTGGCATTGCCTACAGTAAGTGCAGGGCTAACTGAAGGGACTGGACTTACTAAACTATTGTCCTCTGCAATTAGAAGGAACTTGTCCAAAGTATGCTCAGTTTGCTCACTGTGATTACAATCTGCAGAGCACATGCATTTTGACATTTTTGAATTTTTACTGAAGCTTCACAGCCGGATGCCCTTCCTGACGCCAACAGTCGCTGCTGGCCATGCAGAGCACATCAAGGTACAAGGTACAAGGAACAAGGTGGGCTTATTTGCTCACACAACAGGCTAATTCTGATCAATCCGAATGCAACAAACAGTAACAGTTTGCTTATTATATAAGCAAATAGAGAAATGGTAGTGAATCAGGTTGGAACCAAAGTTAATATTAAATCACACTAATGATATCAATATTAATAATAATATTAATGAATATGAAATCAGACCCAGGACAGATTTCAAAACCAGTCAATAGTTTGGCAGTAACGTTACGTACCTTTGACGAGATTCTCCAGTGAAGATGATACGGAGGAGCCTGATTGGTCAGTGACTAGAGAACTTGCAACAATGCCATTTTCCTCCAACCAATCGCTAACTAGGAAATGATGTGGGTAATGAGTTGCAAGCAGTCTGCATATCATAATACACAAAACATTATCCTTACTATATTTTACATAAACTGTATTTAATAGTATCAACAAGATGAGGCATAAAAATAATATCAGCAACTGTCAGATGTAACATGCAATGTAATGTGGACGACTAACATCATGCCGTAATATAACAAAAATCATTCCACATGGGCTTGACAAGAGCTAGTATGAATAGGCAACTAAAACACAAACACAACCATTAGAAGCGATACAACAGATTAATCATTTTGAGTTGCAAGACTTTTACGCTCACAAAACGAAAAAGTGATTATCAGATATTGACAGATAGGGACAGATTTTCCTACACTCCTCAGCGGGGGTTCCACAGAGAAGATCTGCCTTCCAAGTTCCTCCTTACAAGATATATCAGGATCAGCTGCTCTTAAGAGAGTATAAAGTACTTACTGCAAGCATAACAGCAATTCTGCATAAGTTCTCACAAAATACGTACAGTCAAAAGTTTACCTTAAGAGAGACGAGTAGACTCCGGCATATAGGGATGGTTCTTTCTGAGCCTGCTGCAGTAGGTATTTTGTAGGAAGTTGAGCCATCATCTGAGCTGAGTATCGATAGACCTGCCGACTGTTTGATACTGTCAATAGAAAGCAGACATGTAGTGAAAGCAGGAGCCATGTCATTCATTCACTAAGCGAATGAGAGTTATCTCTTATTCATTCATTCAGGGAATGAAAGTAATCACTAATTCATTCACTCAGAGAATAAGAGTTATCACTAGATCATTCACTCAATAATGATAGCAGTCACCACAACATTTGGGGCGGGGAGATAGCTCAATGATAGAGCACTGGACTCAGGAGCAGTCAACTTCTCGGCCCGGATTCAAATCACACTCAGGGCAGACAAATTATTCATAATTGTCTGTCAGCTGCCAGTGGCTCTTTGCTGATGTGTGTGTTTGGCTCGGGTCCATTGAAAAATAAATCTCTCTACCCTACTCCTGGCATGGCCGTACCAGGAGTCCAGCACTCAGGCCGTTACAGAACCTACTGTGAAGCTGACCTGCGTGTCATTCCTTTAGGCCGTATTTTCGCATAAACTTATCTGTATAAATTGTTGTAAAGCACCCTAGAATCGTTTAAAAAGCTTGAAATGGTGCTATACAAGTTGGCCTGATTATTATTATTATTATTATTACATTCACCTGCGAATGAGAATTACCACCAATTTATTGAAAGAAAAATAACAGCAACCGCTATTTCATTCACCGGGGAATGACAGTCAGCATTAGTTCATTCAGCTGTGAAGCCATGAATGAGAGTTGTAACTAATTCATTGACACGTGAATCACTAGTCACATCTTTAATGTGATCGCGAAAAAAATCGCGAAAAAGACTAGAATCATCACTACTCGATTTAAACAAACTATAAAATCCATTGCATCAAATCTAAGTTGACCGACAAATGAAAAGCACACAATATAAAAAAAGAAAAAAGAATTTCAAATAAATTATAACCCGATTGTCAGAAGTCTAGTCTCATTGTTAATTACGCAAAAGGTACACCGAGTTTCATACTCTGTTAAATCGGCAACAGTTGTTAGAATCTAAATCATCATTACTTCCAATGCTTCACACTTGTTTGTACGCACCAATGGACTTCATGTTGCTGAGCAGTGTGTCCTCGTACAGCAGAACGTAATAGACGAGCAGCAACTGCGTCGTCACACCTGACTTAGCTTTCACTTTCCATCCAACTCCGGCCTCATCCTCAACGCAACGCATATCTACATCATCATCTTCAACCTCTTTCTTCACCTCGAGTGCAGACCATCTCCCACGCCGCGTCACGCTCGACTGACCTACAAACGGCGTGTCCTGGAACATTGCCAAGATTTCCTGCTCTGTGATTGGATCGTTGGTCCTGTCAGTCTTGGTGCTCGGCAGTATGATTGAGTTGATGTAGACTTCTATGAGAGGCGGGATCAATGGATGGATGGGGGTGGAGCTACAGCACAGCTGCCGGTAAATCCAGTCCTGTAAAAAACATACATGCATCAATAAATCAACCCCAATGTAAATTAAAAGAACAATAACACTAATAAGACATCAACTACAAGGTCAAACTACCAGCCTAAACTATAGCCAACTTGATTAAGCATTGGAAACATAGGATAAAATGTGCATAAAATGCTTAAAACATTTTTATACATTATATGTATTTTGTGTCTAGAGAACGCCCTGCTCCTTACCTTGATCTGTACTTTGTGTCTAGAGAACGCCCCGCTCCTTACCTTGATCTGTACTTTATGTCTAGAGAACGCCCCGCTCCTTACCTTGATCTCTACTTTGCGTCTAGAGAACGCCCTGCTCCTTACCTTGATCTGTACTTTGTGTCTAGAGAACGCCCTGCTCCTTACCTTGATCTGTACTTTGTGCTTAGAGAACGCCCTGCTCCTGAGCAGTTGATAGATACAGTGTACGGGAAGGTATCCTGTAATACTGGCGTTCAAGTCCTCCGTCACTGGCACTTTCACTGCATGCGAAGTGACGACCTAAATCACAGAATGCGCATCAACAACATGAAATCAATCAGTGGATCTGTATTAACATGACCTAGATCAATGAACCTGTATTAACATGACCCAGATCAATGAACCTGTATTAACATGACCTAGATCAGTGAACCTGTATTGACATGACCTAGATCAGTGGATCTGTATTAACATAACCTAGATCAATGAACCTGTATTTACATAACCTAGATCAATGAACCTGTATTTACATAACCTAGATCAGTGAACCTGTATTGACATGACCTAGATCAGTGAACCTGTATTAACATGACCTAGATCAGTGAAATTATGTCGGCACGTTGCACCATCAACAAAAACACAAATTGATGAAACAAAATATGACATAATCATCATTATTATCATTTCATGTAAATCTTCCCCACAAGACTGCACAATATATCATCAAGAGGAAATGTGTCCTCGAGCTATAACTATTAGAGTGCTCGACACTCTAGTACTCAGGACTTCATGACTGAAGAAATCCTTTACGGTAGGATGCCCTTCCTGGTCAAATCAAATCTATTTTATAACTATTGAAACTACCAATTAAAAACTACAACAAACCAGAACAGGAAGATGACAGAAAACAAGAGCACAAGCAGCAATAAGCAGACACATTGATTGACCAAGGTGATAAAGCACAATCGACAAATTTTCAAACAACACTTCCTTACTTTCTGTATCATACTTTACAAGTAAACCATTTCTAAACAAATTCTACACAGCGCAACATCTAGTTCGAAACGAAGAAAATTTCAGTAAAAATCATTGTATAACTGAATCATTTCAAAATGCGCTTTCTTATAAAGTAAGTCTAATGCCTAAGTTTTCTCAATTTCATTGCCATAGAGAAGACAACGTTTACATTCCACAACTTCTTAGTACACCTGAAGTACGTACAGTAAGTCGTATATACGTAAGTACGACAACGCATGCGTAATCTGTCTAATTGATTTTCATCAATAACTGAAAAACTTTACAAGTAAAACTTTCAGTACATAACACTAAGTAAGCTGGTAAGGAAACACAGAGTAGTAAAGTAGTAAACCTGTTCTGTGAAAATATCCTGAGTGAAGATTGTCTTCATGCGACCAAGTGTGTTTCCTTTAATCGTGCTCTATAAACAAACCAATTGAACATATCATCCTCATTATCATCATCATCAACATATTATCATCATTAGTATCATTATCAACATAATCATCATCATTATCATCATTATTATCATCATCATTATCAACATATCATTATCATTATCATCACACAC
The DNA here is from genome assembly GCA_034694885.1 of Buchholzia appendiculata. Classification (NCBI taxonomy): domain Eukaryota; kingdom Metazoa; phylum Annelida; class Clitellata; order Enchytraeida; family Enchytraeidae; genus Buchholzia; species Buchholzia appendiculata. The sequence goes on from JAQFYQ010002802.1 coordinate 9,892, forward strand.
TGTTCGGTATGACGACTCTTCCAACACTAAAATAACTCATTATTTGACCAGCAACACAAGAGGACAAACAAGGAAAGTCTCAGGGATTGTGTCAGCATACAGTCAAATAAATACAACTAATTTAAAATAATGCAATCTCCGCCCTACGAGGCAACAGATTCACCTTATACATCAATTGATGATGCTTCACGATATTTGGTAACCTCACATAAAATAATTAGAATGCATCCTGATGGAGTGAAAAACATTACTCCGAACCATATTAAACAAACGTAATATTCAAAGGTACTACCAGGCACACAGCTTGTAATAGAGGCTGCTCATGACAATGGCAAGAACTGAGCTACAAAACTCTGACGTAAGCTTTGAATACGACATTATTTCTGGCATTATTTCCTTTATTCAACATTGATTGCACTAGAGAGTGACTTACCTTCATACCAAGCGTTGAACTAACGAGGTCTGAGATTGCGTTGGATTGGTTGCTGTGAAAGTGAATGGCGATCAATAGAAGCATCTCTCCAAACGAAGCTTTTACACATCTAAAACAAAAAACGAATCCACTTTGAAAACTGCACTTAAAATAAACTAATATATGTACTTAAATACATCTGGAACGCAAAATCAATTGCTAAATCAAAGCTTCCAATGAATATTTATTCAACTGTACATAATCTAACACAGGACTGCATCATCAGCTTAAACTTATATTGAAGAAAAAAATGAACAAAGGACCTCCTCCTCCAAACTCAACACATTTTATTGTACTACTGCTCAAATCAAATTCTTCTAGAAATTTAAAGAGAGATTTATGAGTGTAAAGCGCTGATGATGATGATGTGATCGATAAATTGGCCAAGTAGCATGCGAAATGGTGCAATGAGTGAAGACACATGTGAAATGTGGACTTAGAAGCAAGAGAATCGAGTCTAACCGATGCCCATTGAAATATAAATAGCTAGAGAAGAATACGACTAAGTCATCTCAGAATTGCATTTCTTCAGTTAAACGCTTCAAGTAAACACAATGCAACTCAAGATTGGAAGAAAATGAGCCGCTTTGGACAAATAAGTACAACTGACAACTATCTGTTATGCTTTGAGAAATGTTAAGCATGAATGAAGAGAAAGATGGCAATGTCGAGAGTATTATTATTATTATTATTATTATTATTATTATTACAACAATTTATAACACGCGCAAATGCCAAAACATAGCAATTAATCAGAGGCGTGGGCTGTGCCCTAGTTAGTGAGTGAAAGCTTGGCGGAAGTGAAATGTTTTGAGTCGTTCTTTAAAGGTAGAAAGTAACATCATATGTTGTTGCGAAATAATACGCGTGATCTGACCAGACTTGCTCAAACCAGAAAGCGTTGGAAGGTTTACACAGAATACCAAATACATGCTT
>JAQFYQ010002803.1:0-11299 GCA_034694885.1 Buchholzia appendiculata
AGTGGATAAGGCGTGCGATTATGCATAAACATTTTGCTTCCTCGTCGTCATGGGTTCAATCCCCACCCGAGACCAATTTTTTTTTTACTTTTTTAAATTAGAGTTTTAGAGTTAAGATTTTAGGGTTAATAACTTAGCAAAGGCCAAACACATACAACAGCAAGCGCCACTGGCAGCTAACAGACAATTATCAATAATTTGTTTGCCCTGAGTGTGATTTGAACCCGGGCCGAGAGAAGTTGACTGCTCCTGAGTCCAGTGCTCTACCATTGAGCTATATCCCCGCCCCAGTGTGTTTATTATCTGTGCGTGTGATATGTGTAGGTGTGCCATAAGAGTATTGCCTGATATTTCCTAAATTTGATATTGAAATGTATTTAAATGATTTACTTCAATGTTATATATTCGTCAAGTTTGTGCAAATAAATCAATATGAAAACGTTCAAATACACTTTTTTCTATGTTAACGTTCATTTGCAATTGATGTTCCGGTTATTTATTTTGAGGATTGGTTAACTGATTAACTGATTTTGAGGATTGGTTAACTGATTACATTTATTCTGAACTCAAAAAGTACGAAGAGCTCTTCCCAAACATCACTGCTGTGAGACGAATGCTGAACAGCGGGTGATTTGCATTGTATAACTTATTTGTTGAATAGGCCAGTAAGCGCCGAGAGCGTTGTCAGAAGGACGAACGTCAATACGACTACGACGCCTTTGTTATATTCAGCGACTACAATGCAACCTGGGTCAAAGACATCCTGGGACCGAATCTCGAAACAGACTCTCCTGAAACCCACATCAAACTGTGCATGCATCATAGAGACTGGGAACTGGGAAATCTCATTACTGAAAATATAGCTCAAAGTATAAAGATGAGCCGGAAATATTTAGTTATCTTGTCAAACGCTTTTGCAGCATCAACTTGGTGCAATTTTGAAATGATGATGGCGCAAACGAGGCTGGTAAGAGATGATCGTGACAGCTTGATCCTTGTTCTTCTGGAAGAAGTGGCTGAGTGCAATCTCAGTCCAAGTCTACGGATGCACATGCTGCGTCAGACGTACGTAGAGTGGACGGAGAATGAGATCGGGAAGCAGTTATTCTGGATCAGACTTCGTCAAGCTCTGCAGCGTCCTCAGGAGAGCATTGTGCACGCAGTACCGCCAAGAGCTACGGTTCTGGAAACTGTAGTGTAACTGACATTATCTTAACGAGAGAGAAGCAATTCATGGATATGCAATATTTGAACGCATACATTTAATCTCATCTTTTTAATCAAGAAATGGTTTTCATTTATTTTACTTATATGTTATCGCACTATAGTCAGATATTACAATAACATATGCATGTGTTGTTTTGAACTTATAGTTGTTTGTTTTGTTTTACTTCTGGATTAATGCGTTGTATATTCTAGCACTATATGTGGATCAGACAATTAATGTAACATTATTGGACTTAATCATGCGTTCTATATTGCTTATTCACTTGGCACATGCATTATATAGGTATTTGACAATAAATTATATGCTTGAGATAAATGTTAATAGATTCATGTTAAGAATAACACATTGGAGATTAACTTGTAAGACATAACTTGAATGAAATTATTTAAGCGGATTAATTAAGTTACGATAGTAAGATCAAACGAAACGCAAGAATGTCAAATTTGTCGAATCGTATATCTGTTATGGAGATAATCTTCTTGAAATATGTAATTTCCAAATTATTAAATTGTAAATTTTAATTAAATGTTAAGAATCTAAATTTTCAGAATATTTCAATTTCAATTTCTCCCAATATATTCACATATCATTAAGGCCCTATCTCCGTCAATGATCGCAAAGCGTTGACTTTTTACCATTCTCAATAATAATCTAAATGGTATTTTTCTATGAAGAGTTTCTGAAATATTGCAGGCAATCTTGAAGTTCACCAGGGAACTTTAAAGTGTAAACCTGAAAACAAATCTTAAAATAAATGAGGCTGTTTAGCAGCGTAGATCATATGTACCAATGTAATTTGATTGATTCATTTGAATAATTAATAGGCCACAGTTTCCTAAACAGCTGCGATAGATGAAGTAATGGCACAGTTGGTAGGCTGCCTGTCTTCATCAACTGCATATGTTTAAAAAAGTACAGTAACGGACAGTGGCGTGTGATCATAATGTAGACAAAGTGCACGACAAAGCCTATGTTGAAATGCTGTATGTCAATCAATAGAATAACATGCGAAGATTTTAAGCTGATATTATCTATTGACGGATGCATTGTAAAGCCAATGTGCATAAACGAGTTGTGTTTCACAATTTTATAATTCAGAATAGCTATTAGGCTTTTCTAATATGAGTGATTTTTTTGGTGAAACTCGATTCGTAAGAAGATTATTAGAAGTTGCGCCATGACTGACGTCATAACTTAATTTTTGATCACTGTATATTTAGCTAAAATCAGAATTTATAACAATAAATAATAAATAGTTCAACTAGATAAAAGCAATATATGCCTAATAAGAAAGTAAATAATGATGTTCATTAGTTGATATTATATTTGCAGCATTAAACTTGTCATTGATGCAGTCATCCATGATTTGTTTGCAATATTGACATTAAGAAGTTGGGATTTTAGCTCGTAGTGGTTTAGCCAGTTTAAGAAACGATGCGTTGTAGCTAGCCTAGACGTATTAAACGGGTTTGATTGAATTGTAATTAATTATTCAATTTGTTTTAGTCAGTTTATCGCAACTCAAACTATATTTCATTCATTGTCGATTCAAAGCAAACAGAATGAGTTGATTAATTCGGCCGGGCAACTCAACTCAAGCAACTTATTCACGAGACCATTTCGCTCCGGAGAACTCTCACATGATATAATATAATCCGTAAATACCTCGTTCCGGACAACTATACACATGGAGGCAACTTATCCCTCAATTAATTCACCCGGACAAATGTCCCACAAAGCAACACATCCCCGAGCAAACCTTACCCCGAACAATTCGTCTCCTGAACACTTACACCGGCCTGCTTTTATTAAGGAAGATTCTGGAGAATGTATTGAAAGCAAAATGTACTATTTCAAAGTAAAACGTTCAGTCAAAAATTAAAAGCAAAATGTGCTTAGTGGAATAATTGCATTTAGTCAATCTATTAAAATGGAATATCTGATTGAAGCACGAAGATAAATTCGTGCGACAGAGATAGGTGTAGTTTAAAAAACGATATTCAGAACGGAACACAGGACTCTTCGCGATGTAGATGATGATGATTATGATGATAGCGATTATAATGATACAATGTAAATTTAGCCATAACATAATAGTTTGCATGCTATCAAATGTTTTTCCATTTTCGACCATATCCAACAACAAATTTCTATGCATAATTGTTTGAAGTATTCTACATACACGTTTACATAGAATATGACTACGCCGTATGCGCTCTCTATCTGTGGTGATGATATTCAATATACCAATAATTATCTTCGCATTTACCGGTGTAATTTCAGCACACAGTGCGAATAAAGCGACGATTGACTACACTAATTGGCATCCTAAGCCAATTTGTGGAGTTAGTCATACAATGTCTACGACCATGTATGCAGCCTAAGCCCAGTAGATGTGGTTCAAAAGAGACACGATAATCTAATTGAACTGTTCAGGCTATATTGAATGAATTGAAATAATTGATTAGATAAAGGGATCAATCTTTTACGAGCTCTAGATATAACGTAAATCCTAGTACCAATCCCATGCATATAACCGTATAAGTTAACATTATGACTAACCCATGCTCAGCGTCGTCCAACTATCAAGCTCAATTCAAGTACCACGCGGGTTAATGTCTTGCTGGTTGTCGCCGCGTTTACTTCATACCACGTCAGAATGTAAAAAAAACTCTATTTCTGTCATCTTTGCAAAATGTGTTTTATTGCAAAACCAATTTCCGGATTTCAAATTGTTTGGATTGGTAGGCTAATGGAGTAGTTTGAAATGAGAAATGTTGATGTAGCTGTGTGAATTGTTTACTATACATTTGCTCGCTTGATCAGTGTCTCACAGAACAAAGCGTATTCTTCTACAGTACTTTATTTTCTCTATTTTCGGATCGAGTTGTGTAATATTTTTCTTCGAAACGTTGATTCGAAGCACAGAGACCACGCCTACTCGACCTGCAGTGCAGGGCGGAACGATAAACCCGACCATTGCCAAACATGCATATTTTAAGGTACGATAACAAAACTAAATATATTTATTTGTAATTTTCAAATATATTTCATACCACATTGATACGTATTTTTGGCTAGCTCGTGTGCAGTTCAGCGAGTCAGCACAATGAGTGAATCAAAGAGGTAAACAAACGCCCGTCAGAGTTCAAAGTTTGGCCTGTGCACTGTCGTAGTTAACATTATTGTCTGTACTAGTGAATAGGAATACCTTTTGCTGAAGGTGTACTGAGCGGGTCCTGAGAAAAGACACATATTATTACTAAAAGGGAAGTATGTGGTAAGAGAACCAGGGGAACGCCGAGCTTGATATGTTTGGATAAGGTGGAGATGGAGATCATAAAATGATCAAAACATAACAAAAAAACTAAAAAGAAACTAAAAAAAGAATAAAAAAAGAAAAACATTATAAAACATTATAGAACATTCAAAAAACTTTCAAAAACATTCAAAACTAAAAAGTACAGAGAAAACAGAATGTATCGCATATATAGTCAACATTCATTCAGAAGTCGACTAGCGCTGATGATGACGATGTTGTTAATAACGATGACGATGATGATGACGATTATGATGCCATTAAATCGTTTTAGGGATCGTATATTAGGGAAGTAAGCTAATGATACGTCGACTTTTAGTCATTTATTCAAATACTTGGTCGTGATTTTTGATCTTGATAACTTGGCTAGAACTGATGCAAGCATTTTAAACTATACTAAAATGGAATTTTTTCGTGCAACTTTTAGCTCGCGGATCTCCATGGCACTGCTGCTGCAGCTAACAGTGCGATTGAAAAGTTTCTATTATTGAGTCAATTTCAGATAAAGCAGATTGCATAATGCAGAGATCATTATCCTTCAGAATACTTGGAAAGTACACATTTGCAAATACCGTATCTGTCATTACTATTGTTGTGGAGAGAGCGGCTTTGCTGTGTTTTTAAATAACTCCTGGGCGGGTCCGTAGATTTGAAGGCTGACGAGGCGCAGCGATGCAATCAGGATTAACGTGATCTGCAGAGCTACGTCGAGTCAGTCTGAGGCCGACCGTGGAACCAAGCAGTGCTAACTTGAGAAACATACAATAAACTCAGCACTCCTCAGACTACGGAGAGTTATCGTCTCGTTGCCTCTTACAACAATTTAGAACTACTTCCTACTTTCTTCAAGAACTTAACTATTAATACATCAACCTCAATATAACAATAACCAAATCGGAACACTATAATAACAAATCTGTCCGCACAGTGAACAAATGATATTTCTTTCACACAATCTTTTTTAATAAGAGTACAAACACCACCATAAGGACGACCTCTAAGTACACTATTATGATACTCATGTTACACAGTTGGGTCCTCAGGCCCTGAGGTATACACAGATGTCTGTGAGGTGCACGATTTCGAAATATCAGACAAGTAATACTCAGCAAATTAAAAATATATTACATTCTAAATTGAAACCAACAATTAAATATAATTCTTTCCGGTGATCCACTATGTCAACTGTTCTATTACTAACTAAGAAACTAAAAACGTTTCCGTAAAACAGCTTGTAAAAAATTGTAATTTTCGCCAACAAATTTACTTTGTGGTTCGGATGACAGTACTGGTAGTGTTAGTGGCAAATTGAGCAGAAGTCAACGAATAGAATATATGCCTACAAGATATCAACTATCGCGTAGGCATATAAGCTGTATATGCCAACCAAAGTTACGATGATTTCAGGAGAAGTCATCGTAACTTTGTTTTGCACAGAATTGATCACAAATGTCAAAGAATTTCTGCTTCTTGCTATCTTTCGTTATCATTGTGATCAGCTTGCATGTGAATCGTTGAATTACTAGCGCTGGATAATAACACATAATCATGATCTATTGCACGAGTAAATGTTTTCAAACACATTACTGATCATCTTAAATGTCAGAATGTTATTTAATTTGTAATTTAGTTGTTGCAGTTAAGTAGGCTACATAATAGTGCAGTTAAGTAGGCACATGATAACGTTACAATTGTCAACATATTCAATGCACAATACACCGAAATGATAAATCATTCACACTTTTCAGCCTGCCAATGATGTTCGAGTATATGAATGCCTGCTACTATGATTTACCGATGGCATCCATGCTATTGCGTGGTTACCAGACAAATAGTTAAGGAAATCTACATATTTGTTTATTTAAATATCTATTTCATTTCAAACTGACATCGATCAAACAGAACTCACATATCAAAAACCGTTAAAGATCAACAGTTGAACAGTTAAAGGTCAGTAAAAGAGTCACCAGGTCCGAAATCATCTGTTACATTCAAAACATATAATACAGAACAAACATGTACCTCTATTGCAGAAATGCCCGTTAATCTTTCTATGGTATCTAGGCAAAACCTAAGAAACGTTAGAATCAGATTAAGACAAAACAGACAGCCAACAGCTGTCAGGAACTTGTCTCAAGGCCATACTCCGTTCCCTACTAGCTTGGAAAAAGTTTTTGCTATATTTTGTCTTTCTATTTATATATATTTCATCTCTCGCTTTTGAGACTTGGTTAAAGAGCGCTTTATGAATATTATTGTTATGAGTATGATGAGGATGATGAGGAGGATGATGATGATGATGATGATGATAATGATGATGATGACGATGAAGCTGATGATGATGAAGAAGAAAACACCACACTACAATATGACGTTTAGAACAAAAAACTAAAAGAAGAAAACGCTATACTATGGCATTGGAGATAAAAATATTAGTGCAAAAATCAGAGATTGTCTTATACTCTAGACCTTTTAACACTTTTTTTCAAAAAACCCACAGTACGTACTTTACGCTTGCATAGCGAGATGATGTCAAATTTTAATACTGCTACAACGAAGTTAATTCTCAAAGATAAATGTTATTTTTTCAAATGGAATAACAGATCATAAGTGCTGAATACCATTTATATGGTAGAGTCATAGAAACATATATTTAGTTCAGCTCAGGGTACTTTTAAACGATATCAATCATTTTCTCGATTATATGTCTACAATAATATTTACTAACTTACACTTTGTCATTCTAAAGTAACGTCAATTATGCTATCAGTAACCTTAATAGTATCCATTTATTTGTTTAATCTTAGGCCTATTTCGGAAAAATAGATAGGCTCATAGAGTCGTAACTATTTACTTCAGATACAGCTACATCTCTGCTTCATAATTCTCATCGCTAGAGACCCTAATTAATCACTGATAATAAATTCGGTAATGCATGTTTACGACAGAGTTATCTTCAGTTGACTTAGCCAACTTTCTAGTATGCCATGATGAATGAATGAGAGTAACTATTTACATTTGGAATTCATGCTATCCTGATAGTAGGGTAGCAGTATAGTCTCAGAAGATACCAATCAATATGTTTTACATAACCGTAAAGCAATGATCTTTACCTCGTCTACTTGTATACATGTAGCAAACAAGGGTTATTATTTTTTTTTGAAATATGATAAACAATTTAGTCTTCATTGATGATATGCTAGGTTGTTTCAAATATTCAACTCGCTTCATTGCAGATTATAGTTCTAGTATTGCAGGTTAAAACGACAATTACATAAGCTTAAAGTACTACAGTTTTGAAGCTTTTCGTACACAGAGTAGTCATGATGTTAGTAAAGAGATACGAAATGATATTACGAATGCATTTGGTATTGTCAGTTTAGATGTGTACTGTTGTAGATAAGATATGAAGAGACCGTTACAACAAGCCCCCTTCCAAGCACGAGTAAAACGTTATGCCCAACCAGGAATCGAACCCGGATCTCCAGCACTGACAGGCATACGCTCTTAACCATTGAGCTATAAGGGCGGATGTTCTCTACTATCTCTAGTTCTCGGAAGTCCTACTGCATCGCAACGTATTCATATCTCACTACTTCGCTGCAACGCAGCGTGTAGACTCGCTCGCCTATCGAGCCACACAATGGACGCAATAGTCCTAGCCGCCTCGCAGCCAACTACCACATCACTCCGTCCCCAAACAAGATTCTCTCCGGAATCTTACGCCGTCGCCACGTAGGCTCAACCCGGCCACATAGGCCCCACAAGTCGCATAGGTTACTCGTGCCACGCAGGCCACGCAGGCCACACGCCACGAATGCCAGGGAACAACTAGTCACACAGCAGAACATTGGTACATACAACGGGTTAACGATCGTTACCCCGGGTCTCCACCACATGTTGCAGATGAGATATGAAGAGACCGTTACAACAAGCTCCCTTCCAAGCAGGAGTAAAACGTTATGCCCGAACCAGGAATCGAACACGGATCTCCCGCACTGACAGGCAGACGCTCTTAACCATTGAGCTATAAGGGCGGGTGTTCTACTAGTTCTAGGAAGTCCTATTACATCGTAACGTATTCATATCTCACTACTTCGCTGCAAAAGCAGCGTGTAGACTCGCTCGCCTAGCGAGCCACATAATGGACACAATAGCCCTAGCCGCCTCGCAGCCAACTACCGCAGAATCCTAAAAATCAGATGTTTGTTGCGAAATTCAGTGTACATTTTTTGTCGTTCTTTGGTTTATTTGTTCATCTATGATCAGGGACGCACTTAAAGACACTCAAATTCCAGCTTTATCAAATATTTTTAATATTAATAGTCTATATACTTATTAAATATTTAGACCATGTTGTTATGAAACAATATTTTTGTGCTTTTGAAATCAAATGTAGATGTACTTTGCACTGCATAATGTATGTGTTTTAGGACAAAATATTGTTCAACGAGAACAAGCAGCCGATTGACTGCTACAGTCAATGATGCTAATCATGGGCAATGTATGACGAAATATCACAACTTCGTGAATTACTTTCAATAGAAGAACATAAATGCTGAATCCGATCGTCATTCAATCAATTTTAACTGATCAGTTTTGCAAGTTGTAATCAGCGAGCATGATCAGGCATCATTTATCGTTTACAAAAGGCATCCATATCGTCCAAGCCGTACTGATTGTTTCAAGCGTATTTTTCCTTCAAACATTCAAAACTACTGCTAGTGAACAGAAACTTCCCGATACGCAGTCGAACAACGGCACGTCGCCAAGAAACGAATTAACCTCGACTACCATAATGACATCTATCAACAACCATCTCTCAATGAATTCATCACAAGAAGTCCAGACTTTTCGTCGCAATAACTCAATGAATAACTCAGATATTGACTGTTTCAAGTCGAAGAAAGTGACATCCAAACCATGGAACGATCTAAAGAAGGAAACTCTAGAATACAATTTTCACTTCAACATCGATTCTACTACAAATGAAATGAAAAACGGCACTTTTGTAAATTCGTCTACAGATAAAGTTGGCAGTGAAGATAAGATAGAGGAATGCCCTCACCGTTGTCGTTGCAAAATGATTGACATGTTTAAGATCGTAATTCACGTTGTCAATTGTTCCTACGAAAATTACACTGACATTCCTAATCAGCTTTTCGATTCTCTTGAAACACTCTATATGGATTATAATCAACTGAGTGCATTGCGATCAAACATTTTTAAGAAATATACAATCCTAGGTCAATTAATACTAGATAACAATCACATAGCGAAAATAGATGAACATGCATTTGAAGGACTCCATAAATTGGCCAGATTGTCGCTGAAAAATAATCCTATACTGGATATAATTGATTCGACGTTTTTTCCAGTGTATGCGCTACGAATACTATATTTATCAAATACAACACGCAAGAGATTGCAGCCTATTCTATTGTTAAATTGTACGAATTTAAGAGAGCTACATTTAGATGGAAATCACCTGGAAGAGTTTCCTCACTTCTTTTACAGGAACCGATCCGTTGCGAATGGTTTACATGTTTTGGACCTGTCGTATAATAACATCAATTCAATAGAGTTCGATAAAAAGTGGATGGGACTGGACAGCTTGAAGAAATTACGGTTGAGAAAGAATCGAATAACAGCGTTTGGAAATAATGCACTGAAGCAGTTTAAACAATTAATCACGTTCGATTTGAGTGATAATCATTTAGTTGGCAGTTTGGTAGAAAAGTATGCCTTTTGTTCAGATTCACTGAAAGAACTGTTTCTTTCGAAAACGTTTATTCGCTTTTCTCGAACTGAACGCGAGCTTCAATGTACGCCTATGTTAACAAGACTCGAACTTCAGTACTGTCACTTCTACTATAGGGAGACGGTTTTTCAAAATTTAAAGAGACTCGCAAAACTGGATGTCTCAAATACCAATTTTCGATTTTTCGCTGATATGTTTAGGAACACAACGAATATTAGAGAGTTGTTTGCAACCAACACGTACGTGACTACAGCTAATTTTAATTTGAAAGCTTTCGGAAACCTGCCTGCATTGGTTAAATTAGTTTTAGCTGGAAACGGAATTTCATCGGTTAAAAACACTTCCTTCTCTAAAAGAAATTGGAATAGTTTACGAAGAATAGATCTCACCAACAATCCGTTTGTATGCGACTGCGGAATCACGTGGTTTAGAAGAATATTAAAAGAATCAGATTTAATGGAACATGCTAAGAATCCTTATTCGTACCAATGTAGTCACCCTTCAACCGGTACGCCAATTATCCAGCTGGTTCATCCCACGGACCTGGATTGCTTCGAGGCAGGAACGCATGACTGGTATCTTATCACAGTCGTACTTTTCCAAGCATTTGTCAGCATGTTTTGCTCCTTGGGATCTCTGATACATCGCTATCGTTGGCACGTCAGATACTGGACTTTTACATATATGGTAGGCATTCACCAGTCTGCATTTGATGTGCTTGTGTTTCAGTATTTGACTTGTATGTGTATGTGTTTCGGGCCTTTGAACACGTCAATACGGTGAATTTAGATAAACATTTTCGAACGCTATTATATAAATGGGAGGGAAAAGGATTAGATTTAGAAAATTGTAAATCTAGCAGAAGGGAGACAAATTACCCTGCTACATGCATGTATTTATGAACTTATATATATATATATATATATATATATATATATATAATGTATATATATATAAATTATATTATATATATATATATATATATATAAAC
>JAQFYQ010002804.1:0-11298 GCA_034694885.1 Buchholzia appendiculata
AAATTATATTTGCATTTGTCAAATTTAGGCTTCAGAAATTTAATTTTAGTCTTTGTACAATGCCTGTAAAGTTGTTCGATAATTATTCAAAAAAACTTTGAATTTTCCGCAATGACAACAATAATTAGAAAAGTCTAAACTAACACCGGGGGGGGGGGGGGGTCATACACTATGAATAATCCAGCACTTGTTATTCATTTATACTTTAAAAATTAAAGCAGTAGCAATGAGAGTGTTTTTGATTTTAAAAAGTTGTATCTCATTATAAGTATATTCTCGTAATGGAGAATTTTATGTATATATTAACGTCCATTGACCTACAGTAACCTTCAGCAATTTATGCATGCTATTTAAGCTCGTAATATAAACAGCATAAGTATACTAGATTGCATTTAAAAACCAGTCGACCTGCAACGTTAGGAAATCGAAGTGTTACTTAAATACGATTGTATTATCTTGATTTCTGCAGCTAAATTTCTTCTTCTTACGTAAGATACTTTTGTAAAACCAGATTTAAGGATAATAAGAGGAAATGTAAACCTTCGAATCTATAATTATATTTCAGCTATTTTTAAAATTAAAACATTTCACAGCTTCCTTTCGAAAAGAATTTTTTATTTGAATCCGACTGAATTGATTACTATTTGTAAATTATTTTTAAACTAACATTCATATAGTAGGTAAGACATCTGAAATTATTATCGAAAGCACTGGTCAAATTTTTTAACATAATGGTTTATTTATTGGTTTTTAAATTGTCAAACGTGAATGAAAAATTAAAGGCTAAGGATTGAGGACGAGCTGTGGGCCCGGGCCCCTCATCGTCAACCCCGAACAAATGGTTATTTCTTTTACGTAGCTTAGATCTAAAATGTTGCGCTTGTGCATGGCGCATGGAAGGCCTCAGTGTAATATTCATATGGTAAGGCAATCATTTGCAATTTATAACAATGCCTTTTTAAAACAGTAGAACACATTTATTTAATACGATAAAAAGTTTTGGGAATAATACTGCGTAAACCGAGCATTTGACATTACAATTAAATAATATATTTAAAAAATAAATAAATAAGCTTATTGCCTCTTCTATGATCCGGATTTATAATGCTATTCTGTAATAAATTCAATACATGTGCTATTTCGTAGAGGGAAATGACATGTGCGTAGTATTTGATGCATGATTTTCATTATTTGATTTCTGTGGCAACAGACCTCTGAGTCTGGCTCGTAATTTTATTACATTTCGTTCCTCGTTATTTAGGAAAATCATAATCAACTACGTAAATTGCAGAAAATAGTAGGCCTACTAGGCATGACACTAAGCTGCATATTATACAGCACAAGGTTACAAGAAGACGTTAGGTGGGAAGAATTCGTATATGAGTCTTTTTTAAAACGGAACACAACCGGACAAAAATAATGATCAATCATTGATTCGATCATACTGGAGTTTCATTGTGTTTTTATTTGCCGATTTTGTCACCGCATCAATCGTCAGGTGTCACCCCGTCTCGACAACAAAAGCGAATCAATTCTATCGCTATTTGCTCTGCAGTTCGATTTATTATCAGTTTCATTGAATTAAACACAGAAAGAATCGTTTTCCATTGTGCAGGCGCATCTTCGGCAAACTTATCAATACTTTCACCCCTTATACAAGCGTAGTAACTGTTGTATGGTGAGATATGTACCAGCTAGTCATTTTATGATCATTTATCATCATCATTCATTTTAATTTTAAATTAATAATTTTCATTTATAGCGGAAATATATATCTCGCGTAATATATTTTGATAAAGTGTACTATAAAATGCATGCAGCAATGACAATTGTTTTGTTCCTAATGCCTAGCAGTTGTCGTGTCTCATTTGATCCTAATCATCACGCAGCTCTCCCCGTCACAGTTCCTAAATGTTATAAAGAAACGTGAGCGCCTTTCTACAAACAATTTTATGTTCTAAATCTATAATCTAATACACTGAACAAACTGAAATATTTTTACACAGAAAAATTAACTAGTAGCATTAACTAAAAACTAGTTAGTTATTATTATTAACAAGTTTTTCTTAGTCATTCCTTCGTAATAGTCTTCAAAACGAAATAAATTCATAAAATATATGTGAATTCTATAATCCAAGTTGTTGTATCGAGACAAACTTATTTACGATACTTAGTTCATTCCGTGCCCAAGCTTCGGTGAACAAAACTTCGACTGCTTTCAGCAGCAATTGCTAAAGTACTTTCGGCCAACGATTTATTTTTAAATAAATTTGTTTCGCTTACAGCTTTATCACATCATACTTTCTGTTCTCTATCTAGAGCAAATTGAAAACTTTCAGGCTGGATAAATCGCTAGTTCAAAAGACGTTCTTATATTCCTGCTGCGTTTAAGCCGTTCTCTGATGTTGTGTGAGAGCTGCTGAGGATGAAGGTAGTCAGCTTGTGGACATAAATTATCGTTGTAAAGTTGGCTGTCGTGTTTCTCGGTGCAAAGAGTTCACCGGTTTCCGTACATCGCAGTTGGGTAAACGGGTGAAACTTCTCATTGACACTTTTCTTGCCATGGTCAAATCCCTCGCTAACTTATTATATTGCTTGCGTTTATCAAAAATTGTAAAAATTGCAAATTAATAGATTATTATTAGAAAGTTATTGGCCTAGCATTAGATAAAATTTACTCTGTATTTCAACTAAGACGTCGGGTGTTTGGCTGGTAATGAATAGAAACAAAATGCATTAAATCGAATATAACGTGCTATTAGTAACCAATACTCTTGTGAACTTAGAGAATGAACTACATTGATGACTTTGAGAGAAAAAATCAGCGACTGATCAACTTGATCAATCAAGGCTGATTAACTGTGCACCACAATGCGACGACCTGTTGCAGGTGGTCCACATCTGGGACATTTCTTGGAGAGAATTTCTTTTTCTTGAAGGTGACAAAATTCTATTTCAAATAAAGAAACTTGGTTGTTGCAGTTGTCACAATTTGTTTGACCTATTGACCACGTGTAAGACGAATATTTTCCAGGCAGGTTCATAATATTCTAAGACATCTGATTTGCCTTCATGTTACTTACAACCATTTACTTACCTGTCTCTCTCCTCCTTGCTGTTTGCGTAAGTGTCCTGGGCTGTTCATCTTTTTGTGTAAATTGTGACTATTTTTAACTTACTCTTTTAATTTGGACTAAAAACTCTTTGTTCCGAAGGGACTTACGGTGTATTTATCTCATACACGCACGAAGCTGTATTCTAATTTGCACGTTCTCTCATTTTTGCAAATGTGTGATTGAAATTGTTGGTCTCCGCTGGTGAGAGTGAAATCATGAAACGAAATGCGTAATAATAGCTGGCATTTTTCTTTATTGCATTTCAATTTTTGATATAGGCGCATTTTCCCATTAAACAAAATTAACTTAATGTAATAAGCCCTTATAAATAGCAAACTAATATTTTCCGTTTAGAAATTGTAATTTGTATACTTATCTAAACACACACAAAATTGTTGATACTTTCTCTTTTTCCGTTTTGTCGTTTTAGCCTCTGTCTTTCAACCTAAAAAGTTAAATTCAAATTCTAAATTACACATCACTTGGCTTGAATGAATTTAAATGCTTTAAAAATTTAATTCAAAAATAATTAAAATCTCTTTTCAATCTCTTTGGATTTTACAAATTCAAACGAAACATTACTCATGTAGAAATAATTGTGATCATCTGAAACTTGCCCTCAAGAACCGAAACCTGTATTCAGCCCTTTGCTTGTTCCTATGTTTACAAGGTTCCAGTGATGTAATCTACCGTGCGCATGTGCACGTGTGTATATATAATGTATATGTGTGAGTGTATGTTTGTGTATGTGTGTATGTATGTGTATGTATGTATGTATGCATGTATGTGTGTACGTGCTTGTGTTACGCCAGCCTGACGCATGTGAGTTTATGACCGCCAAAGTTCTTGCTGCCTTGAAGTTGAACGAAAAAGAAGAAGAAGATGAAGATGAAGATGAAAAGATAAACTGCCACAGAGTTACGTAGATGAAAGCTTGACTGCAGCAGCTGCGGGCCGCTAGTGCGCGTTTTATAAGTGCGTTAAGATATGAGGAGGCCTACCCCTGAAGAAACATACGGTTTCGTATCTCGCCGCCAACCTCATGAGCTCAAACGGAACACACAACGTATATCTGTTTGCGCCACTTTGGAGTACTCGCGAGTACTAAGATCGTGATTCATTAAATTTTTAGTTTTAAATTAGTTTTGTATGATTACTTGATTGCCAATTGTACTAGGCAATTCCTATTTATGTCAGTGTTCTCTAAAAAAAATGCAGCAAATCCATGTAAATCTGTTATAGCGTATTAAAGGTACTTATAAATAACACATCAATCATACAAGAAGCGTATGAAAAGATCAAAGAGTGCTTAACAACAGTACAGAAAGACGAACATAATATAAGCTTATAACTGTTGATTCAGTGACTGATAGGAGTTGCAGTAATGAATTATATTCAGCAGCATGGCCTGCAATAATAATACAAAAAGTAATAATAATAACAGGCAGCCTTGAAGAAGGTCGACAAGTATTCGGGCCTCCCGGCGGCATACCAATTCCAACCTATTACGTTGGAGACGATGGGTCCGATGAAGCTCGGCCACACACTTTCTAGCCGAGGTTGGTCGCAGAATTTCCCAAGTCACTGGCGACCTAAAGGAAGAGTTGTTTTATGGCAGCGGCTATCTGTTTGCTTGCAGCGCTACAACGCGATCCTCTTGCACCAATCCATTGTGGAAGATCCAGACCTCTAGTCATTCCAGACGCATTTTAAACTCTTTTTTTATTTATAAACTATATTACCGAGGTATAAAAAATAGTAATAATAATCTTGTATTATAAAAAATATTAATAATAACATTACAATTTCGGGGCCAGTGGGTCAGCATTATAATGACCCACTGGGCCATTCTCTTACGTAAAATCATCTTAAATAGCCAGATTTGATGGTAATAGTGAAAAATTGGAAATTAATATTATGTGAATGTTGCATAAGGTGCAGAATGTCGTGCAAAATTATTGATCAGCTTTATTAGGTTCATCAGTTTAGTTTTTCTAACTGTCGCTGACGTTTTTCTTCCTTATTTTACTGTAATTCTGTACACTAATATCTTAGTGTTTATCTCATTGTTTCCTTGACGTACACATCTTTATTTAATGTTGTAGCCTTCATCCACCCCAAATTTCGTTCAGACTCTATTTTATATACCCGCCTATTTTGCTCACGCTTATGGCACAGTTGTAACTTTAGCGAGTTTCGTCCTAAGGTCTAAAGCTGTAAGAGATGTAGTTAAGAATTACAATAAAGAAATAAGATGTGTCAAGCTCGTCACATGCCGAGTATGAAATTGAGAAGAAATTATGACATCCCATAAATTATATGTACCAAAAGAAATGTGTTAAAGCAAACTTGCACAACTTAAAGTTGAGAAGACGGCCTAACTATATTTTGAAAACGTTGTTGAAAAAAATCCAACACATATGTAACATAATGCAAAGCGATTAAAAATTTATGGCACAAATCACCAAAAGTCATATCACCAGAGATTAAAAACGAAATTTTGCCAACTCTAAAAGCGATGGCACAAATACAAACGTTCATGCAAAGCACGTTCAACTCTTGCAAAAAGCGCAAAAGAATTCTCCTCCCTTCCCCTTCTACTTCGTCACATGCCTTCGAATAATTTTCCAATTTTTCCTTGCAATCTGTTTCAAATGATTCTTGCTGTCCTGAACGGGCGTTAATGTCACAGTTGGAACATGGCTTCGGCTTGAATCGCCCGCATACAAGGTTTCCGTTCCACGGCTATCCGCTACCACCGGCTTTGAATCAGTATTGCGTACAGTTGTTGTCGAAAGGCCAAGACTACTTCTTCCTTGACAGCAGATATTAGAAGCAAGCCCAGAATCTCGTTGTATTTGCTTTGTGTCACACACGCCACCCTGACACCTGTTTGCAGCAGCAGCGTCTGCTCTGCTTGCATCTTTAATTCTTAATGCATTCTCGACGTTATTGCCATCAGTATTTGCGAGAGGGGAGGCTTGAGAAGGAGGACGTCCGACGCTAAAGTTCGAATCCGGACAGAGTCGGTTCTCCACCGGGTCGGGACGAGGACTCGTCAACGTTTCGATGTCCACGACGTAAGGCCGACTATTGCGAGGAACTTCGCCGCACAGAGAAATTACGTGGATATCAATCTGACCCTTACACTCAGACGCAGGCGTCTTATCACCAGTATCACTAATATTACTCTGCGCAAATGTTTTTGAATCCACTAGATGGCCTTGCAAAGAGTTCTGTGCTGAAGGTGACCTTATGAGGCTCTTCTGCGCATGATCAGATGTAAGGAGAACAGCGATTGGCTGTCTATGTACAATATTCGACCTTGAACTGCTACCACGCTGGAGATCATCCATTTCAAATACTGAAGGTTCAGAGTTAATGGGAAACATGCTATCCACAGTGTTTGACTGTATGATCGAAGGAGAGTTTTTAACAACTTGCATATTTTCACGAGTAGCTTGTTTGCTGTATTCAATCGTTCCCTGTGAGCCGCTTCGAACGGATGAAGTCCCACGTTGTAAAGGTTTCTGTGCATCTGACTTAAACCCAAACAGCCTTTCTAAACGTGTCACTTTGTTAGGTTTACATCTCTGCTGCTTGTCTTCAGTTTGTCTATCATCTTTAGATGCTTGAAAACTTTTCCTCGAAGCCTGACTGGATGTTGATCCAGACGGAAATGAATGACGCTTCTGACTCGCTTGCTTCTGCTGCTGTGGCTGCTGTCTGCTCGCAGCTGCCACAGCTACTGACGTCATCGCTGCCGCTGCTGAAGCAGCTACTGCAGCTGTCGCGCTCGACCTGGCTAACGGCAGAAGTTTAGCCGTTGACGAACATCCTTGAATATCGCTCGGGTCCTCCGATGGACTCTCGATGATCATCGGCAAGACCGGGTCATCATCAGCATCCGCGCCAGGGCCTGCAACGAGTTCAAGGTCAGCGTCCTGACATGACACGTTGAGATACTCTCCATCCGTCAGGGAGTCCTTACGATCAATCTCCTCGAGCGTTCTCTCTGAAGGACTTCCATTCGGCGCGCTGGTCGGCTCCTCAACGCAGGTACTTGGGCGTCTATGCAGCCGCTGATTCGACCCGGAGAAGCGACGTAGAGCCGCGGCCGACGCGCCCAACGGATGGACGGGGAAGAGATCCTGGAAACTCTGTTTGCGAGATGAACCGTTCGGCACCCAGCGTGGACAGGTCAACCCGCCGGGGTTGTTAAACCCTCCGTGGTAGTAGTTACAGTTGCAGGACATTAGGACGGGGGAATAGGAAGTGGATTGCTGTGGTGTGGAACAGTCGCCGCTGGCTGTGGGAGTGCCGAGGTTGGCGAGGTCCTCGTTGGTGCCTCTCATGGACATGGACAGGCCGAGGGAGAACGAGGCGACTGAAGAGAGGCCGGCAGAAGCGTTCAGCGTTTGGAAACTCTCTAATAAACACAATAGTACACATCGTTATGCTAAACAGATGCAAAAATATATTTATACATATAATTTTTTTTAACATACTACTAAATTATAGTTCTAAGAGGTGGGCACGGGATAAAACAATGCGTGAGAAGATAAATTCTTTAAAGCAATAATGTTTCAGAATGGTGCTGACGATGAGATGGAATTTCATCATCAAGGAAGTTCTTGACATGGTAAAAGAGGATTTGGCATTCAAAAGAAATAATGCGATGAAGTGCGAAGAAGAGAGAATTGGAACAGACAGGGTATTGAGGGAGTCAATCGACGAGAAATACTTACAATTACTGGACGGTAAAGTGTGTGGTAAACGAGCCAGGAGAGATGAGACAAAGATTTAAGTGGCTGAATGTAAGACAAGCAAAGCTCACGACATATGAGAAGGTATACTAATGAACCGCTGAAGACAGACTTTCACGAAAATTCATAGGAGCTAAAATTTTTGCACGAGGCAGACACTAATGGTTTATGATGGCAGGCTCACTACACTCGCACTTGAGCATACGATAACAACAACATTATTGATTAAGAGGACACGTAATGTTGATATTTATGATGAGACACCTTTCTATATAATTCTTCTAGCCCATAAAATGTCATTTTAAAATAAAAGGTCTAACTCTCAACTGACTTCTTTTTTTTTAAAATGCGTATTCATTACAATGAGCAATAAAGAAATACTTAATTAAACGTAACTAAGACATAATGAACGTTCAAAATCTGAGAATGCCAGTCCATACAACTGTTGGAATGTTTGACGCTATTAAAAAAATTATGTAGAATATGCAGATTTTTTAGCAAAACACAAACTTAACTAACAAAAATTTAAACAAAGTCAGAGCATGATTAGATATTGTTCAGTTCTGCATGTAATGTTCATTATTTGACTTGGAGGTTAATGTTAGTTAAACTACAAATATGGGAATTATCCAGATTAGACAGTAATGTCGGCCGCCAGCGGCAGCGTTCCCTTGACTATTAATTAACTGACTATTAACTGACTATTAATAAATGTAAATTATTACATCTTGCGTGACAAAATCATAAAGTGCATATTTCCTCTTCACTCGAAAATTCAAATGCTGTATTTCGGACATGTTTGATTTTTTGAAAGAATTTATTTAATTTGTTTTTGGTAGAAAAGAGTAGCTAGTAACAGGTTGCTGCTGTTGATTGTTATTTCTTTGAGATGAGAATTATTTTTATTAAAATGAACCGTATCACCAACATTGAGTTAGAGTTTAAAAATTACATATTTTCAGGGTTGGAGTGGGGCAGAATCTACCAGAACATCGTTTAGTTTAAGTTGATTTTTAGTGACCAGGAAAGTGTTCCGGTGACAACGGTCAAAATGAGAAACGGCGTTTCGATCTAACTTTTTAAAAAGTCTCAGGAAATATAATTTTTTTAACAGAGCTTGCAAACAAATGAGAATTTAAACAAATTGGCAGCTGAAGACAGAATTGGGCGGAAATTCATAGCAGTTAACCTTATCGCACGGGATAATTAAAAGGGGATACTTTTAAACATCTTAAATATGACAATATATTTTGAACAACATATTTTGACAACTATTCTTTATTCTATCGTTCCGATTGGTTTTCATTTTTTAAATCCACCCCTGAATAGAAGAAATTGATATTACTACGCTTTGGGCGGCACGAGCTGATCTCATCACGACTGACTCCCTTGTCGCAGCACAGGCGGATCAGATTCTCGATTTCTTTCTGTGAACACACACACAAAGGATACACGTAAACAAGCGTTTAAAAGTAGTGTGCAAACACCGCAATGTACAAATTGTACATACTATAATCGTGTAACTTATGCGAGTAAATTAATATAGAAGATGTTATCTTCAAATCATTGTAGAATTCAAGTGATAAAATGCTGCAGGTTTGGCCTTCAGATTTCGCAAATCCTCTAAATAACAGTATGCTTAGGGCGGAATGAATCATTACATTTCAATCACTGCCCTTTTTGGTCCGGCTTCAAAAAATTCAAAATTAAATTGTAAAATTTACACGACCATATTAATAATTCTAAACCGCCTTTGTTCTTTTAACTTGGCTTGGATTCTCTTGTCAAATTAATTAATTATACATCAAATATTCGCGAGAACGCAATAAATTTGAACACTATTTCTAAAGACTAAATATTTAAACTGCGTGAAGTAAAGAACAGTGTTTTACCTCACGCCTGTTCACCTCCATCTCAAGTATGGCGACTTTCTTCTCCGAGCGAAGTCGCCCTCGCTTCTGCAACTTGATGCGGAATTCTTGGCGCTGTTTAGCCGCAACGAGGAGACCTGAGTGACAACGATACACATCACGTTTATATTTTGCACTTTTATTTGTTAAATTTCATATATATATAATTATATATACATTATATATATATATATATGAATTATATTATATATATACATCACATAAATATTCATACACATCACTTTTTAGTTTTTATGCCTTCTCGCAGGTTATAGACACAAAAACTACCAGACTACTTGTCTTCAGATTATCTTTTCGTATTCAGTTCCGAAGCCCTTTTCAAATATTAAATGATTCCCATCCCGACCGTCTTTTCGTTGTTTTACCGGAATTTTTCTATGAGAGAAAACAACAAATTTTCTCGACCTTTTCTCCTTTTTTTAGGAGATCATATGTTCTCATTGCTTATAAATAGAAAATTCCTTACCGCTTATGTGTGCGGCGCGACAATATTAAATAAAATCATTATTTGTAAAAAAATGAAAGAATAATT
This sequence comes from Buchholzia appendiculata, assembly GCA_034694885.1. NCBI lineage: Eukaryota > Metazoa > Annelida > Clitellata > Enchytraeida > Enchytraeidae > Buchholzia > Buchholzia appendiculata. The sequence goes on from JAQFYQ010002804.1 coordinate 10,346, forward strand.
TGATTAATTTATTTGCAATTAAATTTAATTTTCATCGAAACTAAAATAAGTGTGTACGGTGATAAGTCGTTTGAAGCAAGATCAAGATCTTTCTGTATGTGGCAAAATTAGTAAAAAAAATTGTAGGGAATGTTCATAAAAAGGGATATATTAATGTATCCATAATAACAAAATACAAGCATGAGGGGCGAGTTGAAGAAACGATAAAGTGGAAGGAAAAGTCGTCAAGTATGAGAAATTAATTTATTAATTTATTTGGTGGTATTCGCAAGACAAAGTCTTTTGCATTTATAAGAAATTACAAGCATAGAATAAAAACTAATGAAATGGCATTCATGTATAATTAATGATATTAATCGTCGCTAACAATAGAAAAAATAAGTAAAGCCTTAGAATTGTCCTGGTCGGCCCTCAGCAGCTGTATTGGCATCTAATGACATGGCCGATCGTGACTGGAAGCGTTCCGACTCTGTTCCACTCATCGGGACCACTTCCTTCTCTCATTTCTCCTGTCCATGATCATTGTAGTCCGACGCTAAATATTTGAGGCAATAATCTAGAGCGGAAATCGATGCACAGTGGCGATGTATAGGAGAGCTGTGATCACGTGCCGCGCGTATTTATCAACAGGAATCATGGCGCCACGGCTTACACCGTCGCTGCTTTTAGTCACTGCAGTCACTGCTTCCAGTAACTGCTTTTAGTCACTGCTTCAAGTCACAGTAACTTCAGTCGCTGCTTAGAGTCTCTGCTTAAAGTCGCGTGTAAGACGCAATGACGCATAAAAGAATGCAAGCCGGGATAGTACAACATGCAATCGGAAAACTTCTTAAGGAAAAATACGAAAGAGAAAGACAGAGACAGACAGAAGTGGAAGGCAAGGAGAGTAGCAAAGAGAGAGAGAAAAAAGAGAGAAAGAGAGAGAGAGGGAGACAGAGGGAGAGAGAGAGAGA